>JAODAL010013879.1:0-89506 GCA_025379985.1 Phyllomedusa bahiana
CAAGGGGGTTTATTGGGGGCGTAAACCCTGTAACATCCAAACGTCTGCTCTTTTTTGTTGTTACTACCCACATTATTTTTTTTTAAACAAACATTTTGTTGAGTGTAAAAAAAATCAAAACCACTTAAAAAATTAATAAAAAACTTTTTAACATGTGTATATGAATTACAACAAAACAATGCAGGAGAAATGTGTATGGGGGTTATCTTGGTTTAAACCTTTTTTTATACTGTTCTGTTTCTCTCCTTGGGTTTTGGTGAAATTTGTCAGATTTCAAAAAAGGCGAAATTTTTAAACAAAAATTTTTAACCTTTTTTGTTCATCCCTAAAATTTTTTGGGGGTGTCAAAACCACATGGGGTTTTTTACTCGAGTAGGCAGTTTGTGATGGGGGTTTTGGCTTTGGGGCCCTATGCAGGGTTCCAAAATTTTTTCACCGTACAAGCTGCAAGGCAAAAAAAAAAGTAAAACGCTCATTCCGCTAAAACACATGCTTTTTAGCTACAATTATAAGAAGTTTTAAATTTTTTAAAAATCTGCACTACTCCACGGGTAAAAATTCATAGCGTATTTTTAAATTTTTTTTTACTGCATTGTACTTTTTTTGCAAAAAAAACCCCATGTTTTGCTGGATGTCAGAAAAATCATGGCAATAACCGTAAAGAACCTGAACTATAAAAATCATAACTTTCCCTGATGAAAAAGCCCTCTTTCTTTGGACCCGCTAGTACTACATGGACCCCAAACGAATTTTTGGCATATTTTCATGAAAAACTATGCATTTTAAAAATTCTAGTGTGAAAACTCTGCCCATTGGAAGTTTTTACGAGTGGAGAATATAGGGCACAATAAATCCACTCTTTAAAACCAAACAATACTCTCGTTCTGCCATCCCCCTTTGAGACTAAGTTTGCCATGCCCCTATATGACTAAAAAATTCTCTTTTGCAGCAAGTTTTTAATTTTCCTAAACCCTTCCTTTCAACGCATTATTAAAGAGATATAGTATCTGTTTCATGATCTTTTTTGGGAAAATGAGACTTCTGGTTTTATTGTCTTTGCGACATAAATCATGTAATTGATACACAAACACCCCGCGTGACCAACTTTTAAATCTGCTTAGTTATACATTTTTTTCATGTCTTTTGGGAATCCGGGGTGAAACTGACGTGACCCCCTCATTTCCGCAAAATTCCATGCTTTTTTTTCTTTTTTTCTGCGTTATAGTTTTAATCTGTCCCACAAGGGATTTTGAAGTGGATTATCTTTGAACATAACCTTTTGAAGGTTAATTTTTTTTTTTTTTTTTTAAGAATACGTGTTTAACAATTATAGATTAGGTTTTAAAGGGGTTTTCCATCAGAAAAAAAAATATTCCCCTTAAAAGTTAGGTTTTTAGGTATGTTTCACACGGCTTGTTTTTGGAGGCTTTTGGCCATTATTTAGAGCGTACTGGCTCTAATACAGAAAAATTTCCCTCCCCAATCATTAGGGTTAATTTCCGATTTTTCCATAGAGAACTTGGATTACGCCTCTCCCCCCCCGGGTTTACAATACAATATATTGAAGTGGGGGAGAAAAGTACATTCTTTACCCGGGGCTTAAGTAAGCATGTCTATGGGCCAGGGGCCGGCCCTGCTGCCCCAGGGGAGTACGAAACCGATCAGCGTGACCCCCCAAAAGACCCGCTTAAGGCCGTGTGAAAAAAACCTTATAAGATTGTCATTAAACTTTCTTGGGTGTTCACAAGATTTTTTTTCTTTTACTTGGATTCTGTGAATCTGGTACGTGAATCATGTGGAACCCCTCTTTCCCATTTTTTTTAATTGCTTCACTTTAGTTCCCCCCTGTGAACCCCCACACAGATTTTTTCTGACGCGTTTAAAAACCACAACACAATTTTCTATACAAAAGAGACATGTCAAAAAGTCCCATCATTGACAAATGTAATCAAAAGCTGGGAATGCAGAGAAGGGAAAACTAAAAGGAGAAGCAGGGGAGTTAAACAGGGGGGAAAAGGGGGGCTTTGAGACTGAGGTGGGAAAAGAGGGGGAAGCACTAAGATGGGGTGAAAAAACTGAAAAAGCACAGCAAAGACCTATTTTTTACAGGGCAAAGGAAAGAGTTTAAAATGGGAAATGGCTGTTTAAAACTGCAGAAAGGAAAAAGAAATAAAGGGAAAAAAATTTCACAGAGATGAATGAAGATTCAGGTAAGCCATCGGAGAGGGGCCCAGGGGGGGACAGCCTCTGATATTTTCCCCCCCGTTAACGGCAAATATTTTAGCTAAGGTCCAACTACTAGCACAAAAGTAAGATAAAATCCACAATAGCATGGTTTTTATAAGGGAGCACTCCCTTTAGGCCAAATGACAGGTTGTTATTTGTGCAGTTATACCATTTAAAAGGGGGAAAAGGGAAGCAGGGGGAAAGTAGGAAGTATCCCGAGGTTACTAGGGATGGATAAAGGAAAAGGGAAAAAGTCATACATATTAAAGGCCCAAAATTCAGTCATCAGTGTAAGGCATAGGGCGGGTAAGTGGGAATACAATATCACGGGAACGGAAGAAGTCACATCAGGGACTGACAAATAAATGTCATAATAGAAGCCAGGTGAGAACCCAGAAAATTTTCCACCACCAGAAAAAAACCAAGACCTTTGGCCCCCCTTTGGGACCCGGCCCAAAGGAGAACCCAAAATGCTGGGTGCTGCCAACTTTGGGTGGCAAGTATAAGAGCTTGGTTATTTTATAACATTTTTGCCAGGGTGAGTTTTTTTTTGTACCTTCAGTTAGTCTTCTCAGTTTTCCCCAGTTTCACCGGGAAAAAAAAAACATTTTTTTTACCACCCCTTTTGCTTTTAATTTTTTAAGGGGTATCGGTTTTTTTCCCACTCTGGGCCCCTGTTTTGGCCCCCAAAGTAGCCAAAAGAAACTGTGTTTTTCAACCATAGTGTGCTAATGATAGTTTGTTTTGATACTTACTCAAAACCCAAAGTTTTATACTTTTTGTAATAAAAAATTGACTAAATTTTTTTTCGGGGGGACTAAATGATGTCTGTTTTTAAACTTCTTGGGGGGGGAAGTTTTTAAGCAGGGGGAGGCAACATCAGTGCTTTAACACCAAGGGGAAAACCGCTAAAAGGGAAAATGGGGTTAATCCAAAAGGCTGGGGTTTCTGAGGGTTTCCAAAAAACGTTGTAGGCAAAACCCCATCCCCAAAGGGGGGCTGCAAATGGCAGCCCCAAATTTTGGGTTTTATAAAAACAGTGATATCACAGCCAACTTGGGGCGGTTTTGGGTGTTTTTGCCCTCTTGCAGCTAAAGAGTGTGGGCCGCTCTCTAAAGATTTTTGTTTACCACAAACAGTTTTAGGCTATGTTCACCCCCGGTTTTATTTGGGGGGTAAGTACACCCTGCAATTACGCCGGGGTTGGGAGGGGGGTTTAGGGGGGGGTGGGAGGGAGAGGGGGGCCGGCCCCTCGGGCCCCAAAAAATATTTTCATTACCACAGGCGTAAACCCCGCTGGTTTAATTCACATGTTTTTAAATCTACCCCCATGGCGTTTTTTCCCCGAGCAGGCAGGGGAGACGAAATTTCCAAAGTTCTTTTTATGAAAAACCTGTGGATTACCGTAATGACTGGGACTATTCCCAGCCAAAACTTCCCGCACTAGGGGCCGTAATTACGGGACTGAAAATACCCCCCTTTTTAAAGGGCCCTTTGTGGAAACAAACCCTTTAAAATTTCCCAGCCCTTTATTTAATTTGTACAGGGGAGGGGGCAAGTTATTGGTTTAAAAAATGGGGAAAAAATTTTTAAAACATCAGAATAGAGAAAATTGGAAAAAAAAAGGGGCTAAGGGACATTTTCTACTGAGACAATTTTTAAATTTGGGAATTTTAAAAAAAGGGGATATTTTATTTTAATTAATTTTTTTCCCCCTTTAAAACTTTTTTTTTTCCCTTTTTTGTAAAACTTTAACATTAAGTTTTTAAAACACTATCAAAAAATTTAGACAAATAGCGCCTTTGTGGGATTGCACACCCAAACCCCAAATTTTAAAATGTAAAATTTTGACCGTTTTGTATAAAAAGGTTATCTTGAGAAGTGAAATCTTTTTATAAAGCACCCCATTTTTTCATGCTGTTTTTACAGGATGCCTGGGAAACTGAAAACCTCCTTTAATCTTCAAGAAGTCTGTTTGCGTGTCTTTACACTTCATTTTTACAGATTTTAAAAGATGTTTTTGAAGAAAAGGAAAACATGCTAAAAAATTTTATAGCCTCTTTTTTTAAAGTTTTTAGTTTTGGTTTTTATTGTTTGAGCACATATAACACAAAGTTTAAAAATTTTTGAAGGGAACATTTGTGATCCCAGGTTTTGAAAAGGGGGAAAATAAACAAAGGGTAAAAATAATGAAAAATTTTGAAAATAAAGAAGGAAACTACTAATTTGTTACAATATGATAGATCGAGCACACATTGGGGAAATTTTTTAGTAAAACAGCCCCTATGTAAAGGGTAGAAAGTAGAAAAAAAGAATGACAAATTTTTATCAGTCGGGAAATTTCCCATTTCCCTTTAAATCTTTTTTACATAGAAAAAAAATTTTTGGAAAATCTTTTACATTTTAAAATGTAAATCTAAACCTAAAGTGATAACCAGCAGGGTTATTGTAAAAAAAATTTTTTAAATTGAAAATGGTTCCTGTTGTTCCCGGATTTTCCCCTTTTCAGTGGCAAAAAAGGGGAATTGCCCCTTTTTTGGATTTTTTTAAAAAAAAATTTTAAATCCCGGTGTCCCAGTACCAAAAAAAAAAAAACCGATCTAACCTCAAAATTCCAGCACGGGCCCGCTGTATCCCTTTTTCTCAGATCTTCTTTTTTATTTTCCGGGTTTTGGCATTTTGGGCCCATCACCGCTGCACCCGTTCATGGGGTTTGCGCAGTCACAGGGCATTCCCCTGACTTCACCATTCAGAACCCTTCACTTCCATATGGTTTTGTCGGGAAAAGAAAAGTGCCCCTTTTGCAACCCAATCAAAGGCGGGCAGTTTTAAACCCTTTCCCCAAAGGGCCCAAACCCAAAAAGGGTCGGGCAGAAAGACCAAGAAAGGGGGCAGAGGCAGTGCCAAAAAACAGGAGGGGGGGGGGGGGGGGGGGGGGGGGGGAGGAGGTATTTACTTTCTCTTTCAATATCATTGGGGGGAAAAACAGAACCTTGGGTATGGGCCCCTCAGCCCCTCCGACTTTAGGTGTAAATCAAAAGTTTTGACCCCGTAGGGGGGCTATTTTTCCTCCTACTGATGCCCGGGGCTACTTGGGTTTTAGCCTAGAGTCTGTAGGAGGCAACAGCCCCTTCCCTCCAGCCCCCCTTTGGCCTCTTGCCCTCAGGTCAAAACCCTTCTTTTTAACCCTACATCCATCCACCCAAGTTTTTCTAAACCCCCCCCGGGGGTAATTTTAATTTCCCCAAAAAAAAATGGGAATTCGGAAGAAAAGAGAGGGGGTGCCCATTAATAAATAGATTTACTATTTTGCCCATGGGAAAACCCTTAAAACTCTATATTTCCCCAATCAAAAAGGGAAACTAAAACGTAACTTTTTTTATGTATTTAACCTCTATCCCAACACATTTAAAAAAACCGATTTCTAACCTCTCAATTTTTCCTTTCCCTACTTCTAAAGGAAAATAACCCCCTTTCCATTATAAAATTTCTGGTGGAAACCCCCCCTACTAAACAGGAAAACCTTTTTAAAATTTTCACAGAAATTTACTAACTCCAGAAAGGGATCCCAAGCACCCCTTATTTGGGGCAGTTATCCCTATCAAAAGGGAATAAAACTTTTAAAAGGGCTTCCTTGAAACACCCTTGCAGCGGGTGATATTTTGTAGACAAGGTAAAATAAAATTTTTAAAAAGTCACCCTGCCCCCCCCCCAAACCCGGTTTCCCAGCAAACCCGGGCCCTTTTATCAGGGGTAAGAGGGGCCCCTGATGGGGTTTAAAAAGACTTTTTAAAATTGTGTTTCTCACCTCTGTCTACAAAGTAAAACCCCGGGCCAGGGGGGTTACAAGGAAGCCTTAAAATTTTTTATGTCCATTAAAAAATTGGGAAAAATTTCCCAAGTGGGAAATCCCTTTGGGAAATCCCGTTTTGGATTTAGTAAATTCTGTGTATATAAAAAGGGTTTTTTAATTTTTAGTAGGTGGGGTTCCACTAACTTGATAAGGGAAAAGGGGAGTTTTTTCCCTTTCGGGAAGTGGGAAAAGGGAAAAAATTGAGGGGTTAAAAAATAAAGGTTTTTTAAATAGTTTTTATAGGGGTTTAAAGGGTACATAAAAAAAGGGAAACTTTTAGTGCTTATAGATTGAGAACTGATAGATTTGTTTCCCAAAGGAAAAATGAAAATATAGTGAACGGGCCCGGGTTTTCTAAAAGGGATCCCTTTTTAGTTTTTTTCTTTAAAGGCCCAAGGTGGGTCCCTTAGGGCCCGCCCCCTTCTTTTTCCTTTCTCCCCAAGGTGTTTCCTCTTTTAAACCAAAGGGGGCCCATAATTTTCCATCTTTTTTCCCTCCCCCCTCTCGCCCCCCTTGAGAATGGTCTCTTGTCTTTTGGAATTTTTTGGGGAAAATTTTGGGTCAGGGAAATGGGATCTACCTTCCCCGCCCCGGGAACCCCTTTATGTGCTGAAAATTTCCCTTTTCTTTTTAATTAAAGGGGGGCCCGTGCAAAGTTTGTACCCTTTCAAAAGCTATCTTTGGGCCAGCTGGACCGTTTGGGCAATTTCAAAACCCCCTCCCCATTCAAAGGGGAAAAACCCTTTTCTTACTTTCGGGGTCACTGCTAAATTCCCCCTAAAAGCAGTCGGGGCCCCCGGGCATCTTTTTTTAAGTTTTCCGGGGTCGCAAGGCTACTTTCACAAAATTTTACCAAATTCATACCATGACCTGGATGATGAAAGGGCCCGGGTTTTGTAAGGTACTTAAGGCAGCCACTACTATTTTTGCACCCACTGAGTAGCCGATGTGGGGTAGGGAGATAGAGTCCCCTGGGCAAACAAACTTTTTTTTGGTTTTTATCCCAAATTTTTCAGCCTTCTAGGGCGGGGGGCCTTTTCCCCATGGTTTAACCGCGTCCCCCCAATGAACCCCAAACGAAAAATTTTTTTTTGGGTTTAAGTAGCAAACCCCAGATCTTTATTTTCAGTATCGATTTAAAAAAAAAAATTTTTGGGCCCTGGAAAACCCTTTTTAAAAACTTTTGGGTTCCTGCTTGCTTTAAATTTGCAGAGAGAATACAAAACCTAAAATTTTTGTTTTCTTTTTTTAAATATGGGTGGAATTTTTTGGTTTGGGAATCGCTTTTTTCCAACCCTCCGGCAGAAGGGGCCCCGGGGTTTATAAAATAAATGCAAAACCAAAGGCTCCACCCCCTCCACCCACCTGAAGAGCGGGTAAGCTTATCAGTATTTAATGTAGGAGAAAGTATTGTTATTGAAAGATTTTTTTTGGGAATCCGGGAAAAATCACAAAAAAATTGACAACCTGGTCATCAAAAGTTTTTTGAGTTTAAAAAAATTTTTTTTAAAGTCAACTAAAAATGACAAAGAGGAAACCCATTTTAATTTGTACAAAACCCCATTAATTTTCCCTTAAGTGACCCAAATACAGTAGGTCCCACCCATCCTGACAAGTGTGACCCTCCCTAGAGGGAAATCACCCATCCTAAAAAAGGGGGGAAACCCTACCTAAGTGGAGCACCCTTTACTAAGAAACAAAAACTCCCCAACCTTCAAGCTTCATTTTGGAAACCCCTATTCGGGACCCCTGTATTAGATTCTCACCAAAAACCCAAGAGGAAAGGGGAATAAAAAGGAAAGGAGGGGAGTCACTTGAAAATGCAAAAGGCCCTTCCCACATTAAATTTTTAAATTTTTTAAAAACACCACCCTGTAAAAACATCCCTCTTCATACACCCCACGATAAAAAAAAGTGTTTATTCTAGATGTGATGCAGCAGTTTACTGCCAAAAAAGGGCATTCATTTCCCAGCATAAATCGGGTAAGTAATAAGGGAAAACCAATCCGTTTTGAACGGGAAAACCCCTAAAACCCAAATTAGATATAAGGAAAAAAATTGGGGCAGTAAAACATAGAAGGTTTTTTAACTTTTCTTTCTTTTATTTTTTCTCGAAAATTAAAAGGCTTTTTTGGGAACCCAAAAACAAACATTTCACATTTTATCAAGTTTCCCAAAATAAAGATAAAAAAAAACAATTTAGGGCCCCAAAAAGGGTATCACTGAATTACAACAATAAACAAACAAATGTATTGTGCCCAAAAAAATTTTGACCATATGAAATTATTTGGGTCACTATAGGGAAAATATAAATCACAAACTCCTGGGGAAACAAAAAAACAGCCCATGATGTTTTATTTCAGACGGGATGTTTTTTAATGAGTATTATATGGTGATATTAAATGTTCTTACCATGCACCCCTGTGGAGCACCTTATCCACTTTGTTTTTAAAATTATACACAAATAACTTATAATGGTCTCTTCCTTGTATGATAAAGTGGGGCCCCAAAAAGGGGAACACCCCTCCCCAATCAACCACTAATAAAATTTTTGGCTACGGGCTTTCTAGATTTTTGTGAGAAA
Source organism: Phyllomedusa bahiana (assembly GCA_025379985.1). Lineage (NCBI taxonomy): Eukaryota > Metazoa > Chordata > Amphibia > Anura > Hylidae > Phyllomedusa > Phyllomedusa bahiana. The sequence continues at coordinate 8,664 of JAODAL010013879.1, forward strand.
ACATCCCATGTTTGGCCTTTAGTTCAGTCAGAGATAGACCCTTTGGTTTTTTTAGTTCCTTGGGGGTGTTTATAATAAATTCTTTTTTATTTTTACCCAGCCAAAATTTAAAATGACCCGGGAAAAGGGAAAAAGAGAAATTTAAAAAAATCTGGTTAAAGGGGGGGGGGAGAAAAAAACCTGTATTTCAATTTTTTACCAGAAAATCAACCTGGGAATTTCGGGTTGTCTTCAAAAATTGTTTAGGGCGAACATATGTTCGGGGCTGCCCCCTTTTAACTGGGGTCCCCTTTTTCAGCCCTGTGCCGGGTCGATGTATGAGCAGGGGCAAAGCCAAAATTTGGCCCCATTATAAAAGGGCCCGCCACTTTGTAATGTTCCAAATGTGGGGGGTGTCGCACCACAAACCGGTTTGTATTCTACACATTTTTTTGGGTTCCCCCTTTTTTAAAACGGGGGATCCCGCACATTTTTTTTACTGGAAAAGGTATAAAACCCAAATTTTTAAAAATGGTTTACTGAGTAAAATTGTCTCTTTGTAGCTAGAAAGCGCTAAAACTAAAGACCCGCAGTTTTTAATTGGTTCATAGATTTAGGCCCCATTTGGGGGGGGTTTTTTTTGGAATTAAATAAAAAATAGCCTGGGTGGGCCCAAAAATTTAAAAGTCACCCTTTTGGGGGACTTTTTTGACTTTTGTGATTTAGGGTTTTCTATACCCAGTGTTTTTTAAAGAAATTTTTTATTTCTCCCAACCCCAAAAATCTTTGCAAACCTGTCCCGTTGAGCTGTGTGAAAACACAGTTTGGCTACCCATACGGATAAAGGGAATTAAAAAAAAAAGATAAAAAGAATAGAGGAAAATTTAACATTAAAAATGTGAAAGTTCCCCACCAAATCCCAAAAGGGGTTTGGGGCCCTTTAAAACCCTAAAAAGAAACAGGAAAAACCCTCCCCAGGCAACCCCGGTTTTTTGCAAACAAAATAACCAGCTCTAATTTTCCTTTTCAAATCCCTGTGTGGGAAAAGGTTGTGCATTTACACAGCAGAGGTGGGCAAGGTTTTCAGAGGAGGGTTTCCCCGGTTAGTAAGGGAAAAAAGGTGGGTTATAGTTAACCCCTTTAAAAAATCATCAAACTTGTGGTTAAATTTGAACTTGGAAAAAAGATGGTTTATTAAAAAGGTTTAATTTTCCACGAACAAATATGGGACATGGAATACCGGATCTCTCAAAAATGTAAACATAAATGGCATCCTCTACAAATACAGGAAAAAAAAAAGGGTTTTACTATCAAAATTAAACAGGGAAAATTTTTTTTGGTTTTAAAATGGGAAACTATGGGGTCGCAGCCACAAAAGAGGTTATTTTGGATTTTATTTGGGCCAAGTTCAAAAAAAGGGGCCCTTTGAAAGACTTTTGTAAAAAAAATTAAAAATTTTTAGGTTAAAACTAGAGTCCCCGTGGATAGGAGTTTTATTACCCGGGATTTTATTCTGAAATTTCCCCGATTTGGAGTCAAAAATTTCAAATTTTTTTTCTATTGGGGCAAAGGTAACCACCCTTTTTTTTGGGGTTTTAACTTTTCCCAGGCCTTTTGTCTTTTTTTTAACCCTTATTAGCTAGGCCCAAATAAGTAAATTTTAATTTTAAGCATAATAAAACCCTCCTAAAGTATAAAAAATGGGACCCACTTTAAAGAATTTTTAACTTTGGGGTTTTAACATTTTTTTTCTAAAAATCAAAGGGTAAATATGTCTTTTATAACTTTTTATAAAAAAATTTTGGAGATAACTTTTAGGGTTGATCAGTTTAGGACAACCTTTTATTTTAAAAAAGGGCTGTACTCATAACAAAATCTTCCACTGAAGCATTCGTGTTCCCCGCCCGTTTTCCCCTTTAAAAGGGGGACAAACGCCCTTTTTCGTTTGTTTACGTTTAAAAGTACAGCCAAACACTGGTTTTCTTTGGCAAAAGTGCCCAATCCCCTGTAAAGGCAGAAAGGGGCTGAGGCCAATTTTAGGCGGGATAATTTTAAATTTGCCCAAAGTTTCATTTACTTATTATTGTCCTATTAAAACCCCAAATTTCCTTTTTTTTGGGCTATGCTTTCTGAATAAAACCCCAAAACCCCCCTCCCAAATCCAATCTCAATTTCCTTTCCATCATACCTTGGATTGGGAAAAAAAAAAAACCCAAGTACCCCCGCTGAAGTTTTTCTTCCCGGTCTGGGAATATCCATGAATGGTTTTAAACCTTTTTCCCATCCAAAACCCCTTTTTGGATTTTTGACGCAGCATCATTTTTTATATCTAAATATATCACTTTTCATAGAATAGCTTCAAAGAAATTTTTTTAAGGGTCAGTGATTCGAGACAGAAGAAATACCACATAAAAAAAAATTAAAGGAAACATATCAAAGCCCTCAAAAAAAGGGCTTGGGAAAATTGCAATTTTGTTTTTTCCAAAAAAATAATTTTTGGGGGGGGCTTGGGGGTCCCTAAAGATAGGTGGAATGGGGGGGGGAAAATTTTGGGGGGCCAGTGGGGGAATTTAAGGGGGGGGGGGTTTTGGCCCCCTGCAGTCCTTTACCATGCATTTTCACAAGGGGGCTTACAATTTAAAAACCCACTGTTACACTGGGTTTACTAAGATTTCATCCAAATAAGTCATATAGGGTAAAAGCTGGTTTTACATTTCCTTAAAAAGATTGGGGAAAATCCCAATATTTGTTTTTTTTTTTTTTTAAAAAAACCTAATTTTTAAATTCTTTAAAAAATTATTCTAAATGCTGGGTTTATTCCTTTAATTTAAAAGGGGTTGTCCACTAACAAGTATTTTTTTTTTTTGTTAAAATCTTGCAAAAAACAAGTCACTTTGCAATATAAAGTTTCCCTTTAACTTTTCCCAAAACCCAAATTTTGAATATATTCCCCCTACGAAAGGGGTGCAACAGCTCTGTAGGTCCTTTAAACTTTCAGAACCATGTTTGTCTCTCCTGATTTTGGTGGTTCAGAGGGTGGTTTTCTTTTTTTGGAGTACAGAACCGGGGTTTCTATGCAGCCTTAATTTGAAGCCAGTAAAACAAAGCCCCCTTAAAATTTAAAAGGGAAAACAATGTAGGGGAGGGAAAAAACCCCCTTTAAAGGGGTTGGTTGCAGTATCCCTTTAAAATTTCGGGGCCCAAATAATATCCAGAAATGGGGGTGCACAGGGTTTACATTTAATTTTGCATAAAAAATGAAAAATTGACATTTACCCATTTCCCTTTTCTTTTAGGGTTGGCAAAAAAACATTTTTGTATCAACAATACCCACAATGCCTTTGCTTTCAAAAAATCTTGTATTTTCTTCTAGGGGGAAAAAAATTCCTTAAACATGGGCCAAAATAATTTCAAATGCAAATCAGTGGAAAGACACATAACCTGTTTCTTATGTGGTCCGTAAATTTACTTAGTATGCCTATAAAGGGGTTCCATGGGGTTTTTATAAAAAGCGAGACCTTTGGGCGGAAGTGAGGGCCTGGTTAAGGTTTTAGCATCAAAAACCTGCTAAAGTATTTTGAAGGCTCGGGCCCTCCCCTTTTTGAAGCATGGGAGTAGATCAAAAATTAAAAAGGGCCCTTAAAAAACCCAAAAGTACATGATCCAAAAAAATTTCAAAACATCAAAATTATTTAAAATTTTAAAATTTTTTAAAAAAGCACTGAAATGCGTTTCAAGTGCTAAAAGCACATATGGCCCAAGCCCAAAAAGGGGATATACAGTTTAAACCAGAATTTTTCATGCAATATATAAAAAGATACATAAAAGGATGTTTTCCCCACAAACTACATGAAATTCCCAATTAAAAACCTTTCCTGTTTTTTTGATCCCAAATTTTGGGGTTCCCAAAATATTTTAAATTTGCCAAAAAAGCCCCAAAAAATGAGAACCCCCAAAGGAAAAAAAATTATGAAACTTTAAATATGGGGTTAAAAAGAAAGCCCTGTGTGTACCCAAAAAAAAAAAAAAAATAAAATTTTTCCCGTGTGCAGAAAATCAAGGTTTTTTAACTGTAAAGCATTTTTAAACACCCGTTTGGTTTGAGGTTTAAGGAGGAAAAAAAATTTTCCCCAAACCAATTTATGCAAAGCATCTTGGGGAAAAAATTTTTTTTCTTGAATCAAAACAATTTCAGATGATGGAAAATTCCCCAGATTTTGCTTTTCCCCTTTTAAAATCCCGAAAAAAAAAAAAACTACTTTCTGTATCTACTTTTTGTGTTTTTTTTCTAGGCAGTTCACTTTTTCTTGGGAGGACCCCCTTTGGTTTTCTGCCAAAAAGTGTCCCCAATTCCCCCGTTTTTTGCAGCACTATTAACCCCTAAAGGGGGTAAATTTTTCCAAACCCCAAAATTAAACTTTAAACTGTAGGAAAAGGAAAAATAAAAAGGGCTTTTTTACCAAATACCATTTTCTGTACGATTTTAAATTTCCCTTTCAAATTAAAGGGGAAACAAAAAATTTAAACTCTTCCCTTTTTACCGGACTAAAAGGCTGCAGCGGGGTCGGGGTTGGGTTTGGTCACTTCCTGCTCTATTTTCTTAATTTCAAACGGGAGCTTGTTTTTCTTACTGACAAAAATTTACAAGGGGTTTTTCTTTACAAAAGTCCCCCATTTGTCCACAATTCCCCACGGTGCAGACTGGGTTTAAAGGGTTTTTCTCACCACAACAATTTTGCTTTAAAAAATGTAGGCAAAGGTAAAAAAGAAATATTTTCCAAAAAACATTTTCTTTTACTGATTTTTATTCTCTTCAGAATTAGGAGAAGTCTTATCTCTTTCCCCAAATTACCGGACTAACAGGCTGCAGCAGTGTTGGGGTTTGGGGATTTCATTTCCCTTCCCCCTATTTCTTAACTGCAAAAACAGGAGCTTTTTTACTTACTGACCAACTTTAAAGGGGGTTTTCTCACTACAACCCAAAATTTCTTTTTAAAAATGTAGACCCCGGTAATTGAAGATTTTTTTCCAATCTATTGCTTTATTTTTTGGCTTTTTAAGAGGGGATAGAATAGATCTTATCAAACTCCAAAAGCAACAGAAATTTTTTTTAGGTTTCCTTCCTTTTTCCCTTCTTTTCCCCTCTTTTTCTTATCTGATAGCAAGAAACGTACCCAAAAGGGTTTGGGCCCGCTGGAGTTTTTAGAACAGTTTTATTATGTAAAAAAAATTAATTAGTTTTTCCCTTTTCTTTTAAATCGTAGGCCCCCTCATTAAAAATAACGGGCTCCTGTCTCATGGTTTATGTTAAACAGGGAAAAGCTGTAAAAGGGCCCAAAATGATATGCAAAACACCCCGCCATAAAAGCCACACACAACCTGACCAAGAAAAAAACCGGATGCATAAGTCTGAATCTGCATTTGGCTCAGTGAAACAGTGTGAAGAGACGACCCCTTTAACCTTTTAGAGCTCTGAAGCCTTATACACTGCTGTTTACAAACTTTCAACACTCATGTCACTGTAATAGGATCAGCAAGAAACAGCAGGGATATGTCAATCATTGCTGAAGACCTGTCCACAGCCTAACCAGAAAGTGAGAGCCAATAGCAGGCCGTGGCTCTGTAAAACATCATGGTGAGAACATCCCTTTAAGGAAGTAGCCAATTCTTTTATTTTCATTTTTTTTATTTCCTCGTTTAGAGAACTATAACTTTTTTAATTTTTATGTGACTTGGACATATGAGGGCTTGTTTTTTTTTGTTTCTTTTCTTTGCAGGACAATTTAGCATTTTTTCTAGCACATGTTACTGTGCCATACAATGTAATGAGAAACTTTATAAAAATTCATCATGCAGGTTAAATAACATTTTAATATTACAGAGGCTTATGGGAATATAGCTGAACTCATTAGTGTCTATATAGCAGTCCTCAAGTCACATGTGATACACTGAACATTGCAGTGTTACAGGATTCAAGCCATGTCAGTATAGTTCATCTGGATACAGCTGTTTTGGAGTGTTGTCCCACATCAGTGCACAGTGGAATTACTGGCTGGCTATGTGAGAGGCGAGTGTGGCTCAAAAAGGGTAATGTATTTTATTGGGGAGAATAAGCATCACATTGTTGTGTGAGGATTTAATCACATTTTACACCTCACTTGGTATTTGCATATTGCAAAATATTACCCACGCCTCCTACCTAGCCAGCCCGTAAGTTCTACTCTGCACTGAAGAGGGGCAATACCCCGAAAGAGGTATCTGCAGATGAACTACACTAGCTTGAATCCTTTTCACATTGCAAGGCTCAGTGAGTCACATGTGACTTGAGGATTGCTACATCCAGTAGAGGGCAATGGAAAGTTCAGCTCTCTTCGCATAAGCTTTTGTAATATGCAAAAACCCAGTGAGGTGTAAAAGCCGATTAAATTTTTACACACCGACGGGATGCTTCTCCCCAATGAGATACATTACTCCTTCTGAGTAACATTTTAATAGTGATAAATGAGAGACCAAAGTTGTCTTAAATTTTTTATGTACAATCGATATATATGTATCGTAGTGTACTGTGATTTTACTGTTCTCCTACACCCCATATTGAAACTGTAGTGCCAGGAAGGAAAAGGCTTAGATTTTTAAAAAACACAGGATTGACAGACATGTTAATGATATGCAAATGATGGAAAAATGGAAACACAATGTATTTAAAACATACCGATTTATTCATTATTGAATCTCACTGCCATTTACAGAAATACAAGCACTTACATGCCTTTGCTTCCTATCATTGAGTTCTTAATAGTCATTTTTAGAAAACTATCAGTTTTAAAGCACTTGGGCGCCCAAATCTCAATATTTTTTGGGAGTTCCCTTTTTAACTTTACTGAACAAAGATGTCCCCCCTTATGTTGATGGAAGAATGCCAAAACCACTGCAGGCCATGGCAGCATGCTTTTACCCCCCCAGCCCCTTTACAGTTTTGTACGAGCAACATGGGCTTTTGTCCCAGAGAAAACTGATCCAAACTTTTAAAAAATGCCAGACCCCCTGGTTCCACAACCAGATCAATGTAATGCTGAGCTGTACCTGAAAGGGGAACAGGGGTCCAAATTTCTTTATATACGTCCCCCCCCCAAAACCCAAAACCCCGGTTGTGGGCACCCGGGGGACATTCCCTTTTGAAGTTCTATTTTGCACTGGTCTCAGACCAAACTCTTTGGCTTTTAATTTGCCATACAAAGTGGGACTTATCGCTGAAGAAGATGGTCCTCCACTGTTGTGTTCTTGTGCACCATGATAGCCTTTTAAGGGGAGGGTATGAGGTCAGGAACCCTTTTTGGGAAAAATGTTTTGCAAATGTTTTATGATGGTTTGTTTCGGCACTGCTTGCCACCCTAGGCTTGGGATCTGATATCCAATTCAGTTGCATTACACAATGGATTACTTTGCGCCATTCTTCCAGTCAGACAATCCATTCATGCAGAGGTTCACTTTTGCACCCCACCTGCTATCACTCCAGTTCATTGTCATTCTCCTAGCCACCAGGACAGGCAACATTTTAAAATTTTTGTTATCTGCTTAGGCCCAGTGAATTTTTCCAGAGGGAAAAACCAAAAATTTTTTCCCACTTCAAATTTTTTCTGTCCCTCTCGCACGTCAGTGACCAGGAGGCATCGTACAATCATCCTTCTCCACTTTTTCTGATTTTTGACGTTTTATGTGGCTAAAAATCCTTGTTTTTAGTGTTGATTTATGCCCCTCCCACGTGCTACAGGTTGGAGAACCTGCCACTATTTCGATTTACTTAGCCATACAGCTTGTCCTTCTTGGTGTTGAAGTTTCAATGTTGAGGAGTGTATTATACGAATAAGTGTACTAACATTGCAGACCTGAAAGCGCTCAGTAGGCCCCAGCTACTATTACAACCATGTATATTCCCTTAGATACTGACATAACTGTGGACCTGAGGTTTATTGTTAAAGGGAACCTGTCATGGGTTTTTTTGGGCCCATTGAGAGCAAAAATATATAAAAAAAAAAAAACTGAGCTGTGTGATACATGGGTTTATATAATATGGAGCAAGATTTCTGAGTAAAAAGCAGAGAAATTTGTGAAAGTGAAACTGAAAGTTGTGCTGACCCCACCCATCTTCAGTGATTGACAGCACTGTACACACACACTGATACAGGGAAAGCTGTCAATCACTGTATGTGCTCGGGGTAAGCAGGACTCCTACTGTCTTTTAAGTCTGGTCAGTGTTTTCTCAGATTTTTTACTCTTTAATTCTGCTGTATACTGTAATCTGCACTATATAATCCTATATTATCACAGAGCTCAGCTTCTCTCCCTCTATCACATCCTAATCTCAGAGAGGGTAGCATAGACCACCTCACAGTTCCCTTTAAGGGCTGGCATTTTACACATCTCCGATCCCAGCTGTTGCAGGTGTGTCAATTACCATAATACCTTTGACCTTTGTCATTATGTCATAAATTAAGAAAATAAAAAAAATAGACTGTGCTAAAGTGTCCCATCTTTTCAGAGCAACTTTTGACAAATCTATGTAAGGACATGGTGAGGTCTGGGTGCTTCGATCCATACAGATCACTGAAACTTAGGGGCCGGAGCGCTCAGCTCAGCAAGGTGCCCCTTCAGTAATTGAGCTATTTTTGGCTTTCTTTAGAGAGAAGGGGGTTAGCATTGTATCGACAAATAGAAATACTGGGGAACATGCATGAAATTTGGCGTGTGAATGCCAAATTTCATGCGCATAATAATAGCATAGACTGCGCCTGATTTATAAACTCGCTCTACAGCGGGTCATAAATCAGGCACATTCTAGTGCAGAAACGACAATTCTAGCTCAGGTAAACCACTTTGAAAGTGGTATACCTGTTCCAGCAGTAATGCACCTAGAAATGCCGTAGCGAAGCTTTAAATCTATAGCTTCATACTGTTCTAGTGTGCCACGCCTCCCGCATGCCCCCCGAAATCAGGCACATTACGAAGCGCTGCAGTCGCTCTGTAATGTGCCTGATAATGGCATGTGTGGCATTTAAACATGTATGAACAGGGCTACATTGGATATCAGGCTGAAAAAACGCCATATATCTGGCGCAGCCCCATTCATACATGTCGCACACCATGCGCTCAAACACATTTAGCTCTTTAAGAAGAGCCGAGCCAATCTAAACTGAGAGGAACAGCACTTAACTTAGTGCATCTACTACTTTGTGGCCTTGTAAGGATCTTCTAGGCATTAGAATTGAATAAGCGATAGAATTTTGGTTTATTTGACTTGGCTCTGCAGAAGGCAGGGACCATTTTTGTTTGCAGCATCAGTTTTAATGTAGAAACACAAATGGGGTTCAGTAGATCTATAAATGTAAGTGCATATTATATTATTTGGATATAAATAACGTATAAATATGTGCTTGTATAATGTAGAACAAGTGAGACATTCCTCTCGCTCCCTTTCAGCCCAGTAAGCTTCAAAACAATTGTCTGCGTCCAGTCATGTGACATATATGATTGGATGTGGTTTATTATAACATCACTGTGTAGTGATTTGTTTATAAAAATGGACACCAAGAAATGGGTGACAAGTTCTCTTTAAACTGGTCACGAGATTTAGGGCTTAGCAACGCTTGTGTTTCAGATCTGTTTTCTGGGTTTTTTTGGGGGGGAGGGTGGGGGTTTGCATTGAAGGGAATGTGTCATCAAAAAATGACTTATTGTTTAACTCATGTTTTTATGTTAAACATTTTTTAAGAATTTTTGGTTATGTTTTTTTTTAATTTTCCACATCACTTCCAATATTTTTTTAAAATTCTTAAGTCCTGCAGTTTTCACTTTGGCCAGTAGACCTAATATTCTGACACTTCCTGTTCTATAAACAGGGATCTTCAGTAGTTTGATCATGATCAGCACAAGCACGGTTACACTGAAAGGTGACACCAATGTGTATTGATAACACAGGATCCACTAGTCACAATTGGAGTTCATAGTTCACCCTCACCCCCTCCCTGCACACTGACTTCTTCCCGGGTCACAGAGCATGCCTAGAAAACTCCTATTGAAGTCAATGGGACTCATCTCGTCAACAGGCTCCTATGTGCATGAAAGCTGCTGTAAAGTATCTTTGACTGCTGTTAAAGCAGTACAGGCAAGAATGCTTTCCCCACAATCCCCACAATAGACGACCGAATTGAGAAATCTACAATCGGAAAATAAAAACGTCTTAAGAAGAAAAGAATATGTATCTTGTTTTAATAAGTAAAAATAAAATTGGCGACAGTTTCCCTTTAAGAAAATAGTGGGCTTTACATTCGTATTGGGGTTTAGCAGTGTTATCAAAAGGAGCAAAACTTTGAAAAAACATAATTCCTTTCACAAAAAAAATGGATTCAAAATGGAAAACGTATGATTTGCATCTGTATTTGATCCTTATTTTCAAGTGGAGGTGTGAATGAGGCCGTAACTTGGTTACCAGATGCAAATCCGGATAATTATTCATAGCTAATTGTGTTAGAAACCAGCAATGCACTAAATATGTGGAAAATAGAACTAATGCGCAATACTGGCAAATATGGCTTCACTGGTTCACCTTTAAAAAAAATAAAAATAAAGTTAATGGACTGGGAGCTCTAACAGATGTTATATCTCACCCTAGTGCTTTATTCACAACTTACAATGTTCAGTCTTGCTTTATAATGGCCCCCATGCTGCTGCTGTTTCTGAAGGTGTGCTATAGAGATATAAAAGAGCAAGATCTCCTGTTTTATGTGTGCTTGTAGTGTATGGGAGACATCCTAGCAGCTAGTCTCCACCCAATAACATATTTTGAAAATGCAATATACAAGTTTTATAATTGCCAGAATAGTGCTTTTCAAAGAATTAGTCTGAAAAGTTAAATAAAAAATATAAGTACATTATAGGTTGCCTCTAAGTCTGACAGACTAAACAGAATCAATTGGCAACTCTTTTGTGTGCTGTCTCTGTTCCCATGTGGTGCTTCCCAGCCTATCAGACCAGGAGGCAATATAATTGACGAATGGTATTGACTTTTGAACAGTACTACTTTTTAGGGGTATTCCCATCATGATACTTCCTTTCCCTGATGGACCTGTGCCAGCCCCAGTTAACAGAGAGTAGGTTGTGCATATGTGGCTGTTTTCATCCATTTCTATGGGAGTTACAAGTACATCTCAGTCAAAAAGCAATGTGCAGCTAGCTCTCCGCTCCCTATGATAGGCATTGACTGGGCAGGAAACGGAAATAGAGTGATACAAATAGCCCTTCAAGCACAACATCTTTTATAAGCCTCTGCCCATTTCTCTTCAAAACATACTTACTAATTACACAGATTTATTACTCCATTCCTTAAATTTCAGAATTTCATTTTCTTTCATAAGCTGATTAACTGTGATTCCAGTAAGTAAACCCCAAGTACTTAAAAGAGACCACAGATTTTTAAGAGACACACACTCAAAAGTGCTAATTCCTAAATTGATCTGGTTATGACACAGTCATTTTTTTATGTTACTTGGACAATTGTCTTATATAGATTGTTTCTCTCAAGTAATTCTTTTTGAGGTAAATCTAGATGTAGGGACAGTTTTGTGTAGTGACCACTTGAACAGCTGTTCGATGTTTGTTAATACTAATGGCTTTACATAACTTCCTTTGTCTGGATTCCTATGAAATGTCAATGCAGATTCTAAAGAAAGAGGCACATCCTACTGTATGATTGCTTGACCAATGTTATTATGTACAGTTTTAAATTAACATTAGCTTCTTAATGTATTTTGCCTTTGTTTTCTTTTCATTACAGGTTGCACAGCTTATGGAGATGGGGTTTTCTAGGGCAGATGTCTTATCCGCTCTTAGGGCTTCAAACAACGACGTCAACTTGGCTACCAATTTTTTATTACAACGGTGATAATTCAGGGAGAGGCGCAATATTATATTTTACTCTTACGGCATCCAAAGATCTTTTTTTTTACCTACAAATATATATATTGTGTATAGCAGATCAAAAGAAGGGATAAAAGAAACATATTTTTACTCACTCCGCTAATCTGATGATGTTAAACATAGATGGTTGTCACTCCCATTATATTGAAGCATATAAATTTTACATTATTTAATTGGAAACTTCTTATTACCTTATTTACCTGCTGTAACAACTTGTGTTCTTGCTGCAAGACTAAATGTGGAAACTGCACTGATTGTATTATAAGGGTAGTCTCATCTAAGACATTCGGTCTTCTTGGTGCCTTGCTGCTGTGACTTCATTGACTTCTATGCTAGTGCCAAGTTCAACCATTCATGTTGGCCATGGCACCAAGCAGGACAGTGAAGGGGTTGGGATCCTCCATTCTAAAGATAGATGTGGGTCCCGTAAGTGGGATATTGATCTGTCAGACATTCATGGCTTATCCTGTGGATATGAAATGAAGGTCTGAGATGAGTACACCCCATTAAGGTTTAAACATTTAAGGAATACAATGTAGCAGAGCTCAGCTTCATGTGAATTTGTAATGTTCTACAGGTTAATGATAGTTACCACATCAATATTTACAGCCTCCGTTATCATGGATTAAATAGAATGTACCACAGATAGCGTAAATAATATCTTACAGTTCAGCTGTTTATCGATTGACCACAAACATTGAATAGGGGGGAAACACCACGCGCATCCCATAGACAATAGTATTAAAGCGCGTATTGTGCAGTCACCCGCGGATCAGAGTACAAAGGGTGTAGTCAATAGTCCTTAACAGGGTGGGTCCTCTTAACAGTTACAATGGCTTCAGGAGACAGTATTTTTAACATACAATGGCTTTTTTTGTTGTATTGTATCTTGAAACTACAATGATCTTTGCTGAGACATTGTGTCTTGTAACTACAGGCAACATGATCTGCGGCACATGTGATTGACTGGAAGATCCAACCAATTATCTTGAACATTTTGCTTGTAACACATCTATATTAGTGAAGTGCATGCAGTGATTGGTGGTCTAGTAGTGCCTCTTTATAACACTGTGGTATTACATATACATGCTACATGTGCCATGATAAGCAGCTCCTTTCTGGTACATATATAAATTGCATGACCCAAAATAGCTCTTATCCTTAAATAGGAAGTGATTTTCAGCTTCCAGCTGTTCTTTCTGTTATATATAAGGACTTGCTTTATTTGTATTTGTTATCTGATCAGTTTTATTGACATATAATTGTCATCCCAGAACCAATTAATATTCTGTCTTGAGGGACCATTGTATATGTTTAAAATACACATTGTTTTTTTCTGGATTTTGCTATATGGACACATACATCATAAATGGGTTGTGAACATAGCCTTACTCTTGTATTATTTCTTAGGCCCATAGGTATTAACTGCTGAGTTGTCTTAGTCCTATAACACTACCCTAGGGTCACTGAAGGCAATACAGTGGAGATATGTAAGGTTGTGATAGTTATTTCTGCTTTTCCATGCAGCTACTCACTATCCCTTCCTGCTACAAAGACAACGTCATAAAGTTAAACTTTTTATCTTGCTCTCCTTAGCTATCGTTTAAAGTTGTAACATATTACATAAATCATTATCAGTGAAAGAGTTAAAGGGGTTGTCTCACTACAAAGAATAGCTTTCAAAATGTAGGGAACATTAAATGAAGACTTTTTCCAAATATATTGCTTTGTTCATCTTTTTTTGTTAAGGAGCTACAAGCATTTTTATCACCTTCTGTGCTCTCTCTGGTTCCCCAAGTGACCGACCTGTGTACTTCTCCCCCCCTGCTGTTTATTCTATCTGATAGCAGGGAGTAATGTGATCACACAGGTAGCTCAGCACATAACTGCAGACAGTGAGAGCTTGTTTGTTATCTGATCTTTCAGACAATGGCCAGTAATTACTCTGTTTACATTAGATCAGGAGAAGTCTGAATACAGGGAGCTCATATGCTAATTACAGACAGCTTGAACAGGAAGTGACAGAGCAAAGCAGCATTATTTCATTCATGCATCCTATGAAACTTTGAGATGAGACAACCCCTTCAAGGGTCTCTTTAAAAATTGTAAAATATCTACATTTGGGATTATACTTTATCACAGATTACACTCTGGTACTCCCCACCAGTCTAGAGTCTCTCCCTCTCTGCTGCTGCTGCTTTTCCATTATGTGTGCTGAACTTCTATATAGTGACAACCGCTTTTGACCACAGTGGTCATCTAGTATGTGGTAACTATGTATGACATATCCTCAATACCCAGAGAGTGGCAAAGGACTAGAGCAGAATTGAGCCATAGTTGTGTCAGTAGAGACAAATGACAAATTAAGCTCTGCTACATTGGGATAATTTCATTGTAGGATTTTCTTTCGAAGAGTGTTTGTTATGTATCAGGTTTTTAGTTAAATGATGTATGTCTCCTTATGTCTAATAAATGATTTAATAAATGAAGTCATTCAGATATTCTGAAACATATTTAAGATAATGTTTTTCCTTACTACATACTCTTTGGTTACATATAGAGAACAAGCACAATCTGGAGAATAATAAATAGGTTTGGGCAATGATTTCTTTGTTCTTAAAGTGCATGGTAAAAATGGGTTGGCATTATTTTGTATCATACAGGACACAACTTCCCCTTCCCCCAACTTTCTATGATTGTCTGATTATCTGTGCGGTGACCTTGTTTTCTGCTTCTCTCTTTTTTTCTTTTTCTTTTTTTTTGCAATAGCTCTGAGAAAGTTTTAGACTTTGGCCTTTTAGATCTTAAGATAAGGTTCTTGTGTCTTAGGACACTGTTTCAAATTACACTTATTTGTATGATGAACTCAGAAACAAAATAAAGTTTAAATTTGCAGGTCAATGGCTATGAGATCTAAAATCACTTCCAAATTGGAAAAATCCCAGGAGAAAATTCTGGGTTGCATTTACACAAGCTGGTAGTGTGCTGTGCAGTCCTAACTGTATGGTTAAGCCTCGTGATTTTGCAGTGTGTTTTTTTTTCTATTTTGTAACATATTACTAGCACGTGTAAATACGCCCTAAACTGTTAGAAGGATTATAAAAGCCAGGTGTTAAGTATGGAAGTGTGCTGTCATGTAATATAATTGTATAACCAGGCAGTGTTATATCCTGTTTATTAAAAGTCCTCCTGAAATGTGAAAAACATTGATAACAACTTCTGCTTCTGCCTGTACTGTTCTTCTCAGTGCAAGCCACTGATGGCAGCCAAAAATAGCCTGGCTTCAGAAGTTTTATGTAAATGGTTCAGCACAGGTTATGCATGAAGGATTTTTCTTTGAGCTGTTTGTTTTTTTTTTTCCAATTAAAAGGTCTTATAAAAATCACCAAATTTCATATACAAGTGATTTATCCAAGTCCAGCATGAAATCTTTAGCTTAGGCTTTGGCTTTTAATAAAACTTTTGACATATTTTTTTCACCCAGTATATGATGCCAACATAGAGTTGCCCACATACTGTAAAGTGAAATTGTTTACGGCTACTCTTTAGTCTTACTAATGCAATAGGTGTGATCATGAAGTGTTCAGGTATCAGTATCTCAGGTATTTGTCTCTACATTGCCATCACTTAAAGTACGTGGCTAAATAGTCATTTCAAAAATGTCAGTGTTTCCAAATGGAAATATATACATTACTTAGAAATGGGTGTGACGAATACACTTCAGTTACTCAGGGCGTCTTTATTGTGAAGGTGTGGTATAAAGGAGTTGTCTCACTACACAGATTAGCTTTCAACATGTAGGGAACAGTAAATGAAGACATTTTCCAAATATATTGCTTTGTTTATTCTTCTTTGTTGAAAAGATGAGTTATTTTATCAGCTCTGAGAGCACACCGGTTTCTCAAAGAAGCAGATTAGCACTGCCATGCTCTACCTGCTGGTTGTCATATATCGTATCACGTATGACAATAGAACACAGAGGCTTGAGAGCTTGATTGTTATCTAATCTAACAAACAAAGGAGACTAATTACTTTTGTTTACTTTAGCTCTGAAGCTTCTCTGGACTTTAGATAAACATCTTCTGCTCATGTCAGAGTAATTAGCAGACCTTTGAATACAGAGCTGATATGCTAATCACTGCCATAGAACCATCCCCAACCTGACCAGGAAGAGATAGGATGCCTAAACAAAAGCTGCGTTGGGCTCTGTGAAACAGGGTGGTGAGACATCCACTTTTATGCTCTTTTCACATTACATTTTCAGTGTCTGTCATAATGAATTGCTAACATATACCTCTGACATATGCCTCTTTGCTATGTGACTGAATGAATGCAGAACATATAGTAAATTATAGTGTAATTACATTCTGTGCTCAATTAAATTATTTTTATTTGTACCATGGCAGGACACTAAACATTAGTAACATCTTGATTTAATATACTTAAAGGGGTTGTCTCACTACAAGGATTGCTTTTTATGTTAAAGATCTTGCAAAAACAAGTCGCTTTGCACTATATGTCCAGTGTTCTACCTAATTCTAGATATCCCCTCTTGTATGGGCTGCATCAGCTCCTTAGGTCGCTTTAGCTACAGACCTGTTTGATCTCTCCTGATAGGCTGCCAGCACTGGTCGTTATAACTACAGACCTGGTGTCCTCAGCAGCTCATCACTGCAGGCCATTAGTAAACACGCCCCCAAATCAAAAAAAATGAAACTGAGAAAACAGGGCTGAGGTGAGGTGGGTGAATCGATGTAGTGAGACTATCTCTTTAAGTGAGGTGCCTCAGTAACTGGCTACGACTAAGGATTTAGTTTATTCAAAATGCAACAGTCTTTTTTTCAGCTATGCACCATTGATGTCATAGTTTTGTCTATATCTTCCGTGTACCATTCTGTGATATATCTTAAAGGATTACAATAAATACTTATTGCCAAAGGAAGCTGGTGTTCACTTTCTCCTCAGTAAGTGGTATTACTAAGCCACTGCAAAAGTAAGTTAACCTAGCTTTTTCTACCTTTGCCATTCATTTGCTCCATTAATAATACCAGTGAGCATGCCATGGGGAAGGTCCTGGTAAGAGGGATATTAAAGGGACTCACTGGCTTTCTATTAAAATGTCACATTAAATGCTAAATGTGAAGTTAACACACCTGGTCCTCTCCTTCTTCATCTTTCTACTTTGATTTAGTAGATTTCATGACCCGTCTTTATTTAACCAGAATGTCATCCAGTTTCTTATACTAGCCATGCTTAGTGTGCTTAGGTAGTCAGAAATATTCCCCATAAACCTTTATGGTGCTCTCCTCACGGAGAACCATAACCTCCATACATCATAGTGTGCTTCGGTAGTCTGACACAAACCCCCTGCTCTCAGAAGACTTATTACAGTCGTCAGCGTCAGTGCATCTGAGAGCAAGGGGTTTGTGTCAGACTACCGAAGCACACTAGGATGTATGGAGGTTATGGTTCTCCTTGAGGAGAGCACCATAAAGGTTTATGTAGACCTATAGGCCATGCACTGCTCCATGAGAAATTACAATTTTGAAATAAGCTCTAGGGAAAAAGCAAGCACCACCTAGAAGTGATATCCAGTCATTACTGGCTTAGCTTATGTTTTAAAGCTTTTTTTAAGGGTCAGATAAAGGATGCCATAGTAGCACTAGAGATCCTAACTTTTTCCCCAAAGCACACTATGTATAGGATAGTATGAGAAGCTAGCGGACATTTTACCCATATAAAGAGAGGACATGCAATCAGAGGATTCACAATTGAAAGAGGAAAAAAGAGCACTAGATATTTTAACTTTATGTTCAAAATTTCAATTACATTTTTTGTGACAAACTCGGCAAGTTTAAGAATTCATGAATGGTACATTAGTTATCATTAGTTTGCCTTAGCATAGCCACATTTTATTTAGTCTTGTGAACGTGTTTTATAGTTATGGCTAAACACATACTATGTACAAGTCACAAATGCTTCCCATACATTAAAAGGACAAGGCACAATTTTAGGATGTATTCACCTGGGAAAGTAGTGTACTAAATGGTCAAAACCCAATGACAAATATGCACACAAGTTACAGTGGTTTTGTGACGTGGTTACTGGCTGTGTGACTTTTAGGCTATGTTCACACGGCTTATTTGCGGGTCGTAATTACACCCTGCAATTACGCCGTGTGGACAAGGGCGGAGCGGTGGAGGGGGGCCGGCACCTCGCCGGCCCATAGACTTTCATTACCAGCGGCGCGTATACGCCGCTGGTAATTCACATGTCATTTATCTCCCCCCGCGGCGTATTCGCCGAGCGGAGAGAGGAGACGTAATCCATAGTTCTCTATGAGAACTGTGGATTACTGTAATGACTGGGACGTATTCCAGCCGTATTCGCGCACTATGGCGCGTAATTACGGACTGAAATACGTCCCATTTTAAGCCGTGTGAACATAGCCTTATGGATGAAGCACATTTTTTGCAACATGTATCCTTTGTAAAAACAAGCAACTAATAAATGCTGTAATGCTTACTTTCAGTAAAAGAGGTACATACTGGTATGTTGGTTTGACCACATTCATGCTCCATGTTAGTTCACCCCCATCAGCAAAAACAGTACATTATACAAGACTGACACACCTGCTTTTCTTCACTGCTGTCTTCACTTTATTATATTGCCTTTTAGATTGTGTTATTTTCTATGTATGCAGACTGATGTGGATGAATGTGCTAGAATATTAAAATAATATTTGATGTAGGATTTGGTACTTAAATATTTGTAATTTTAAGTAATTGCCTCTGCAAATTATCATACATCTTTTCTCATGGGCAGGACTTAAAACAAGACAATTTCTGTAAAATGTTGAAATTGCTAATAAAAATGAATTATTTTCACTTCTTTTTCGGTTCAGTTTTCTTCAATGAATACAAGAAAAATACTTATCCAGTAAAATTCTACTCTTCTTTCTGTTCTACAATGAGACATTGTACAACTTTACAACTTGACAAATGACTCATGTTCTTCATTAGAATCTCATATGTACTTTATATGACAGCTGAAGAGCTTTCTCTATGTAGTAATGTGAATGGAAAAGGAAAAAACTGTGTGCGTGTATATATATACCTCTTCTCCATCTACACAGTCACACCATTATCTTTTTTTTTTTTTATTTGCTGGAATGTGAACACAGGAGGAAGGAAGCATCACTGCACTGAGGTACAATAGGAATAACCTCATGATAGTCTTTGTGCACCATGAGAGCTTGGAATGCAAACTCCTCTTTATAGGGTTAGGCAGAGAAAAGTTATAAAATATGTTAAGAAATGCAATTTTTAACAAACATCTCTGTCCTCCATGACGTCACGTGAACTTTTTTAAATGTAAGAGGTATGAACTTCTACAGAACATGGCATAGTCAGACACAACTTCAGTGAAGGAAATAATTATTTGATCCTTTGACCTCTTGGCAATATTCTTCTGCTTATCCCTGTAAATAAACCTATGTTTGCAATATACCTTATTGGTGTGCCGCGGATTATAAAGACTTGATATTATGGGCCTGTTTTGACACTCTGCTCTTGAGCACTCACCTTCCTTCATTGGTGTGCGTGATCTTGATCTCATCAGACCACAGGACATGGTTCCAGTAATCCATGTCCTTATTTTGCTTGTCTTCAGCAAACTGTTTGCGGGCTTTCTTGTGCATCCACTTTAGAATAGGCTTCCTTCTGGGATGACAGCCATGCAGACTAGTGTGATGCAGTGTGGGACGGATGGTCGGAGCACCAACAGGCTGTCCCCACATCCCTTTTACCTCTGCAGCACTCATACATCTATTTTGTAAAGACAATCTCTGGATATGATGCGGAGCATGTGCACTCAACTCCTTTGGTCTACCATAGCGAGGCCTGTTCTGATAGGAACCTGCCTTGTTAAACTGCTGAATGGTATTAGCCACTGTGCTGCAGCTCAATTCAGGGTATTAGCAATCTTCTGATAGCCTGGGCTATCTCTATGTAGAGAAACAATACTTTTTTCAGGTCCTAAGAGAGTTCTTTGTCATGAGGTGCCATGTTAAACTTCCAGTGACCAGCATGAGAGAGTGTGAGAGCGATAACACCAAATTTAACACACCTGCTTCCCATTCACACCTGAGACCTTGTAACACTAACTAGTCACATGTCACTGTGGAGGAAGAATGGCAAATTAGGGTGTACTCACTTTTGTTTCATAGTGGTTTAGACATAGTGGTTTTGAGAGTACGCCAAATTTACACTATATATATATATATATATATATATATATATATATATATATATATATATATATATATATATATACAAGCTGTACACTGACTACTTTACACTGAAGAAATGACACTTTGATACAGTGTTGTCTCCTGAAAAGATATAATAGAATATTTACAAAAATGCAACTTGTGTGAAATACTGTAAATTGTTGTTTCTTATGCATTTAATCGATCTGGTTACATAGTGGCCTGGCACTTGTTGAGGTCTGATGCTTACCATACACGTTTGTCGTTCAGGATCACTACTTAACGTAAATTTACATACCTCAACTTTAAAATTGCATCACCAAGAAGTTTTTGAATAATGGAAATCACAGGATCTACAGAAATGTTAATGATATGAAAATAATGAAAAGGGAAACAAAATATTAAAACATCTTATTTGGTTTTAAGTATGAGCGTCATGTGCAGAAATACATGTACTTACACTTCTTAGTATGCTATTAGTGAGGTTATCTGAGGAACGTTATGCCGTGCTGAATGAAATCATCATCGAGACTGACTGCTGGCAGCTCCCTTTGCAATTGCTGACCAATGATGTCCATATGTGCTCGATGGGAGACAAGTCTGGAGACAGCACAGGCCATAGTAGCACCTTTACACCAGACAGGCTGCTTACAGTAGCACAATCAACATGAGTCCTTAACAGTGACCTGTTGAAAAATAGCGGCTGGGACACTTGATAGAAATTTCCATAGCCATGGTTCATGTGGTTCGAGCAATATGAACCAGCTGACAGGTTTCCTTTAAGAAACCAAATACAGCATTAGCTCTACATAAAAACTTTACATTCTGGAGACTGCTTGTATATGAATCCAGAATTAAAGGAAATTCACAATTCCAACAGAGAAGCAATTTAAAGACCTATAAAAATTGTGAGCTTCATGGAATAATCTACATGTTCCTGCTCACTGAAGTACGTGGGTAGAACGATTAGGGGATCTCATAGACATGATAGCATGTTTGGGACATTGGTTTGGGACATGGTTAAAAATAAATTCTTGTCTTTGTAGTGTTCACTTCAAAGCCCCTCACTGGCACTATGATGTACTCATACGTCCAATGTCACTAAGGGGTTAATCAGTGTTGCTGTCAATCACTGGATGTTAGTGAGCCTGACACATTTTTAGATTGATGAGGTTTTGCAATGCTTTTAAATAGTAGTGTGATTTGTTTTTTTTGTTTTTTTTACTTCAGAACATTATAAAAATATCATGACTGGGCATTTGACTTTCATTACTGCTGTATGGATTAAATCGTCATGCAACTAAGGCTGTGTTTAAACCTTTACCTTTATTTATGCAGTTTTTGAAGCCAAAACCAGGAATGGATTACACTGGGAAACACATTTTTTTTTTTAGTGCCTAGAAACTTTGACCCTATTCTGGATATTTAAGTGCCGTCCATTTTCTTCTAGCAGATCTAGTTTATGAGATGTGGATTACATAATTCTATATTTTTTGTTTTGTATTCATTTCTTTATAAATATGTAGTGCAGATGAATAGAATTGAATTCACTCATGCACATTCATGTTTTTGTTTGCATGTTTTTTTCTTGATCTTCTAAAATTTGTCTTTTCTGTTTCACTTGAATTTACAACATTTCTTTAGTACAGTATTGAGTAACCACTACTTTCAGCAGTATATGGTAAGATGGTAATGCTGGATCTCCAAAACTAGAGCTGGTGTCATTAGGAAACATAATAAGGAAAGACTGAGACTTCTTGTTTAACCCCTTCAGGACCCGGGTTTTTTTTTTTGTGACGTTCGTTTTTCCCTCCTCGCCTTCTGAAAGCCATAACTTTTTTATTTTTCCACCTACATAGACACATGAGGGCTTTTATTTTGCGGGACAAGATGTACTTTCTAATGGTGTTATTCACTATACTATAGAATATACTGGGAAACCGCAAAAAAAATTCCAAGTGGGACAAATTGTGAAAAAAACTTATTTTCGCCATGTTTCTGGGTGATTTGCTTTTATGGCTTTCAATCTTCGGTAAATATAATGTGTTATCTGTATTCTACAGGTTGTTATGCATCCGGCAATAAAAAACATGTAGGGTTTCCGTTAATGTTTGGAAACCTTTAAAAAATTCCATACATTTTCTATTTTTGACATTTGCGCCGGGGCGCCAGTTTGTGCGACCAATAACTTTTTTGTTCTAAAACCTACAGATGTCAGTGAGGGTGCATTTTTTGCGGGCTGAAGTGTACTTTTTATCGCTAGTAGTTGGAATGCATGCGACTTTTTTGATAATTTTTTATTCCATTTTTTGAGTGACCTTAAAATGACCAAAAACGCAATTTTGGCGTTTGGAATTTTTTTTTTCTTACGGTGTTCAGCGTTACGGGATAAATGATGTATATTTTTTATAGATCGGACTTTTTTGGACGCGGCGATACCAAATATGTGTAACTTTTTTTATTATTTTAATGATTTTATTTTTAAAATGGGGAAAGGGGGGTGATTTGAACTTTTAATACTTTTTTTTTGTACTTTTAAAACTTTTTTTTTTTACTGTAACATTTAAATCCCCCTATGGTGCTTGACCACTAGGGGGCGCGATTGTTAATACAACCTAATGCATTGCATAGGCAATGCATTAGGGTGTACAAAGATGGCGGTTTCCCCACTTCCTGTCTGCGGACGGAAGTGGGCCAAACCGGCCAGGGTAAGTGACGGGAGCCTTCACAAGGCTCCCCACCACCATCCGCCCAGTCGGGCGGATCGGAGCCAAGCATAGCGGGACCACCGATCGGCGTTCATTCAGACGCCCGGCCATCTTTGCCGCGGTGTCTGATGGGTTTAAAACAGTGCAGCGGGCGGAGCCACCCGCGGCGCTGTTACTGCCGGGTGTTAGCGGCGATTAGCCGCTAACACCCGCGGCTGTTGCGGGGGGGGGGGGGTCGTGGAGCGATCCCCCTGCAAAGCCCCTTAGCGGCCCTGGGAAGTACTCATACGCCCAGTGTCGTGAAGGGGTTAAAATCTATTCTTGGTTTTGGCTTTAAAAACTGCATCTAAAAACCAGAACATTTGAATACAGCCTAAATATTTGTACCACCACCCAAAAAGTGCAGTGTAAAAAGTGCATAAAAGATGTGGTAAATGAAGCAGGCCTCAGGGAAAAAGATTAGAAGCAGGAAACCTGAGTCACGGTATGGGGAAGTAGAAATACAAATTGGTTTCCACATGAAATACAAGTACAATGTTGTCTTTGGTTTCCTCTTTACTATATTATTTGTTTTGAGCTGGCTAAATAAAATACTTTCCAAAGACTCATTTAGACCCCTACTAAATATCAATGCGACCAAATACCTGTAGTGCTGGGAAAGAAATAGGAAGGGGAAAAGAAGAATGAAGAGATAAAGAAAAAACAAAAAGGAAAGATGAAAGCACTGTCTTTGTGTAGTATGTTTAAAAACTGGATTTAGGGACATCAATTTTAAACTTTCACTACATAGAGTTATGGAAATGGAGGCCAAACGTTCGTGTGGTTTTACACATATAATATAATGCTGGTAGTCCCAGAACCTGTGTTTCCCTTGTCACCAGAGCGGTCATGATAAAACAGTACAAAAAATTACTTTACAAGCTATAGGAGGGTATAAAAGTGCAAAATATCACCACAAAGAGACTACATTTCTAAGGGTGTGTTGTGAAATAGGCAAAATGGTTCAAAATTTAGCTTGCCCTATTTATTCACAAAGGCAAAAAAACTAATAAAAGAGCAAATGTTTTTGCTAAATTTGTTTTTTTAATTATTTTTTTTTATGTTGTGTTTAAACAGTGTTTTATTCTTTTATTATTTTTTTTTTGTGTTTCACAAAACACTCCTAGAAATTTAGGGTGAAATGTATGATGAACGGGGCTGCACCAATTCTCTATTGTACTTTGAGCCAAAAAGAATGTATGAATAGGTGCACCCAGACTTTGGCGTGATAAGTGTCTTTGTAATGCGCCAAAGTCACGTTTTAGTGCGCCAAAGATTAGGGGCGTCCTAGGGGTGTGTTGCACCATATACGTAGGATTAGACACATTTATGAATATTCGATGCCAAATCTAGTTAAAGTTGGTCTGCCTGATCCTGACTTGTATTGGCACTAGACTGTGCCTGTATGTATGAACTGCAGAAGAACAGGTTCATACATTCTGGCGCGTCTACATTCTTTAAAGCAATTTAGAACGGGCCCCTGTCAGCGCCAGGATTTTTTAAGTCCCCTTAGTTTCTTTGAAGCGATATTTTTCATTTTATTCAGTCCTACATCAGCTTGTCTGGTAATTGTTTTCTACTCAAAATTAGTGTAATTGTGTCAGGGTATACTACAAGTCCCACTGGCTTAAGATACTGATCTAAACCACTATACACATCCCATT
Organism: Phyllomedusa bahiana; assembly: GCA_025379985.1. Taxonomy (NCBI): domain Eukaryota; kingdom Metazoa; phylum Chordata; class Amphibia; order Anura; family Hylidae; genus Phyllomedusa; species Phyllomedusa bahiana. The sequence continues at coordinate 33,296 of JAODAL010013879.1, forward strand.
TTTAGACTAAGTCTGAATAATATAAAAAAAGATATTCAGATGTTCTTTTCAAGGGACAGAAAAGAATTGCAGACCACACTTTTATGCGCCACAAGTAAAACATACCACCATTAAACAGACCAAACTGAGTCACAAGTATAGGCTTGGTCTGTTAAAAGGGTTGTCTCACCCTGCTGTTTCATCGTGCCGCGGCCAGCTTATGGCTCACACCTCCGGGTTAGGCTGTGGACAGTTCTACAGCAGTGATTGACATATCATCTCTGTCTCATTTGGAGAGCATATAGTTACTCTCCAAATAAGACAGAAGTAGGATGAAATTTTAGTAAGAAATTCCCATGGTCATACGTTTCGGCCTATCTTTATCATGAAAGGGGTTGTCTCACTACTTCGATTCATCTTACCTCAGTCCTGTTTGCTCGGTTTCATTTTTGAATTCAGGGGCGGGTTTACCAGCTTTACTGGCTTTTACTGACCTACAGTGATGAGCTGCTGAGGACAGCAGGTCTGTAGCTATAGCAACCAGCGCTGGTAGCCTATCGAGAGAGATTGAATAGGTCTGTTGCTATAGTGACCTGAGGTGCTGATACAGCCCATACAAGAGGGGATATCTAGAAATAGGTAGGAAACAGTTAATGGACACATATTGCAAAGTGACTTGTTTTTACAAGGTCTTTAACGTAAAAAGCAATCCCTGTAGTGAGACAACCCCTTTAAGGACCTAAGTTTGGGAGGTGATGGGTGTGTAGCCGGACAGTGTGCACATGTCTGTCAGTGTCGGTGGAGAAGCTGCTCCAGTATTATTTTCTTGTTTCATCTTTCTGATTTTTTTTCAGTTACCTTTATTAACAACATTACATCTCATGGAGACAGCAGTTTCACAAGTAACTACAGAGAAGAAGTTAATAATTATAAAGATCAATGATTCCACCATTCTTCCTATTCAGCTACACATAGATGTCATGTGACCCTGCTGCTAACTGACTGCCAGGAGGTCAAATGACTGTTTAGTCCAGGGATGGCGCACCTTTTCGAGACCGAGTGCCCAAACTGTGACCGAAATAACCTTAGTTACCGCAGAGTGCCGACGACATTGGCACGAAGCAGGGAGGTGATGTCGGGAAGCGGGGCCATAGAACAATTAATACGAAGGATGTGACGTCCGTTTAGCCCATCCCTCTGCCATATTTCCACTATACGGTGACCATATAGTGGTAGATAGCAGTGTACACAGGTGCTCAGCAGACAGTTGACTAAATATCACTACCACATAGTGACTGAATAATACCGCCATGTATCACCACCACAAAGTGACTGAATAATGCCGCCACACCATGACCTCATATCACCACCACATATAGACTGAATAATACCACAACACTATGACCACATATCATCACCACATATTGACTAAATAATACCACAACACTATGACCACATATCGCCACCACATAGTGACAGAATAATACCGCCACACCATTACTGAATATAAACCATTACACTTTGCACACATACAGTTCAGGCACATTTAGTGACTTACAGGGGACGTTTCTCTGATGAGTCCTTCGCATTCCCTTTTCTTCTCCATCCGGTTCATACCTTCATGCTGACTTCTCCCGACCAACACTCATCCCTGCAGATTTGGACACAGATATCTTAGAATCCTCACTTTTCCCGCAACTCCTTACTTATAGGTATATAAGTCCCCTCAGTTAGGTAGGTGTATAGGTCCCCTCAGTTAGGAAGCTATATAGGTCCCCTCAGGTAGGTGTATAGGTCCCCTAAATTAGGCAGGTATATAGATATATGTCCCCTCAGTCAGGCAGGCAGGTGTGTATATATATATATATATATATATCCTCAGGCAAGTAGGTATATAGATATATTTCCCCTCAGGCAGTATATAGGTCCCCACAGACAGAATATAGATACCCAAAGGCAGAATATAGATCCTCACAGGCAGCATATAGATCCCCATAGGCAGCATATAGGTCCCCAAAGGCAGTATATAGATCCCCTAAGGCAGAATATAGATCCCCAAAGGCAGTATATAGATCCCACAGGCAGTATATAGATCCCCAAAGGCAGTATATAGATCCCTCAAGGCAGAATATAGAGTCCAACAATAAAAATAATAACACTAATACTCACCTTCCCTTTTTCCCCGGCTTTCCCTCTTTCCCCACCCCTTGGCGGATTGATGACGTCATAAAAAACCACCAGGGGGGGATGTTTCCCCCGGAAATTTTCCTCGGTGCACGCCTAGGGACGGCTGTGCGACCCCCCAAAGGGAGAGGCAGCGGGGGGCGATGAGGTAATTTCATCGCCCCGTCCCCAGCGGGCCCCACCACAGACCCGTGGGGGAAACCCCCGCCCCCTGTGTCGGACCTGGGGCCTACCAGAGGCACCAGGTCCGACACTGTGACCGGTTTGCCAAAGCCCTCCCGCAGGGGCTTTAGTTTTTTTTTTTTTAAGTAAAGCTAGTGAGGGGAAAGCCTGGCATGAAAGCCAACGGGAGTGGCCCGGATTTGCCCCCTCTAACACGCGTGCCATAGGTTCGCCACCCCCTGGTTTAGTCATAAAATTAACCCAAATGGCACCCAAAAAAAAACTATGGACAGGAATGTGGGCTTAAAACCATTTTTTTTAAATCAAAGGTAGGGGCCGACTAAAAGGGAAAAAGTTGGTTCGGGAAAGCAAAAATTTTTTGTTAAATTGTATATTAGAAAATTATGTGTTATTTCCTTATATCCATATATTTCCTTTTTTTTCAATTATATCCAAAATAATTTAAAGCATTAAAAAAACCCATTTTAAGCTTGTTTTAAGTGTTAAAAAAAATAGGGCAACTGTGATAAGAGATTTTAACCCCCAACTTTTTTTTAAAATAGGCATATACCTTCAGGGGGTATCTTCTGGCTGTCAATCCACTCTTTCTTGCATTCCTCCTCTTCAAGGGACGGGACGGGGAAGCTGTGTCTTTACCTGTGCAAAATCCCTTTTTCCCCAGTACTTTGCATCTAAGGGGAAAAGGAGGGCCCCTTTAACCTTGTCCCAGAAGCAGCCCCGTTTTGCCCCCCCAAAGGCCCAAGCCCTCTCTTTGCAAACTTGCTCAAACCCCACCTGTGCTTTTTGGTTTGGGCCCACCCGGGAGGAAACAGGTTTTTGCAGTACGTTTTACTGGAAAAGAAAAACCCAAAAAGGAAAACAGGGCCAAAATTCCCATCTCTTTTTAAAAATTTACCAGCCCATAAAACTTTTATTTTTTTTATAAGGGTTGGGGGCCCTGCTTTTTGTTAAAAAGTTCTTTTAAACCCCTTATAAACCACGGAGTTAAAAGGTTTTTGGGGATTTATTACAACTTGGATGTTGGTGTTATACATCTACTTTATTTCGTTCGTCCAGTGCCATTTGATCCTTTAAGTTTGAAACTAAAAAAATTTTTTTGTTTAAAGTTTGTTTTCTTTTAATTTCTGTATTTTTTTTTGACCTAAAACTATACCCTATTAAAAATAAATAGTGGAGCCCCAAAAGATCAAAAAAGGGGAAACCAGAGTATTTTAAACGTGGCTTTATGTGGTGAGCCGGCCCGGGTGTTTAAACCCCTTAGCTATATGATCTATCTTGATTGTGATACAAAGGTACAGCCAGGAGGGTAAAGCTCCTCCTGCCTGTAATCGGCGCGGGCATGCGGCACCCGGGCCGCTACTGGTTTCTACCTGCAGCCCGGATGCTTTCCCTAAAGCAACCGAAATCCGGGCTGTCGGGTGATGTCCCATCCCCTAAATGAATTGGGGGGCCTGGTGAGTGCATTTTGCATAAAGAACGGTATTCAGCAACAATGCTATGTATTTGTTTCTCCTTTTGAAACATTCTCATGAAATTTTGAAAAATTTAAAAAAAAAGAGAAAAAATTAAGGGTTAAAAAAACCCCAAACGCAAATAAAAAAAAAAAACTTTAACACTCCCCTTTTTTCCCCTTTAAAAACGCCAGTCCCCCTAAAAAAGGTTAAAAAAAAAAAAAGTACACATTTTTGGTTTATCCCCCAAAGCGTAATGACTACCCTATAAATCTGTCATGTTTTTTAAAACCCGCACGGTAAACCCGCAGTAAAAAAAAAAAAAAAAAAAGAATTACGTTTTTTTGTTCATCACGAAACACATAAAATGGGAAAATTAAAAAAACCGGGATCAAAAATCTCATATAAACACTAAAGTGGAAATCAAGTTTAAACTTTCATTTTCCCCCTAAAAAAGGCCCCTTTCCCAGTCTGTGTACAAAAAAAAATAAAAAAGTTATGGCTATCAGAAGATAGCGATGCATGAATTTGTTTTAAACGCAAAAAAAAAAAAAAACTTTTTTTTTTTTTAAGCGCTTTCCAATAAAAAGTATATACTTGGGTATTGCCAAAAATCGTCTTTGAACCCCGGGGGTAAAACTAACTTGTAAAGGATACTGCACGGTGAGCGTTGTTTTAAAAAACAAATTAAAAAAAAACCCCTACTAGGGGGTTGCAAATATTTTTTTTCACCCTGCCCTTCCCAAAAAAAGGATTTAAAAGCGATCAAAAAGTAAAGTCCCCCCAAAAAAAAGTTTCCCTTAAAAACGTCAAATCATCCCCAAAAAAACAAGCATACAGCCCCACACAAAAAAAAAAAAAAAGTTTATGGCTCTTTAGGGCTATGGCGATGAAAAAACATGTTTTCCCTCCCTTTTAAAAAAGGTTTTTAAATTTCGTAAAAGAAATTAAAAAAAACATAAGAAATATACAAGTTTGGGGATTGCTGTAATCGTAAGATTGTGAGAAAAGTTAGCATGTCATTTATCTGCATTGGGTTTATCGCTGTAAAAAAAAAAAAAAAAAAAACTAAATAGGATTGTGTATTTTTTTCAAAAGCTTCCAAAAACCTTAATAAAAAAATGATTAAAAAAATATATGAACCCATTTAAAGGGTACCAATAAAAAACGTCAAAATCATCCTTAAAAAACAAAGGCCCTAATCGGTTTCCTTACAGGAAAAATAAAAAAGTTATGGTTATTAGAAAATGGACAACATAAAAAAAGAAAAAATTTTATTCCCCCTTTTATACCGAGGTATAAACCGAGGACCTACTTTTGCCACAAAAAAAAGGGGAAAATTATTGACTCATTTTAAAACCCCAAAAGGGGGAAAAATTTCAGCGGCTAATGATGAATTTTAAAAAAAAAAAATAGGGTACCAATAAAAATTCATAGGGATATAGGCAGTTTTTTGTCCCCCATAGGCAGATTTAGGCTGGTAAAGCAGTTTAAGTCCCCCATAGGGAGAATAGGCAGGGATAAGGGCGTTACAGGGAGTTATAGTCCCCCCAGGCAGGCTATAGCATGGGGATAGGTCACCCTAGGCAGGCTAAGGCATGGTATAGGCCCCCAGGCAGAAAGGTCATTATAGCAGTTTTGGGCCCCTAGGCACATTAGGGCCCCTTTTTTAAAGGGCCCCCTCGCAGGCACAGGGAGGATAGGGCCTCCAGGGAGGGGTATAGACAGGTATAGGCCCTAGGGAGGCTTAGGCAGATATAGGCAGGTAAAGGCCCAGGTGGCAAGGGAGGGTTTTAGGTCCTCAGGTAGGCATAGGCCGGGGATAGGCAGGGATAGGTCCTATAGGGAGCTATGGCAGGGTAAAAGCAGGTACAGGGAGGGGGGAGGCAGGAAGGGGGTAAGGTCCATGGTAGGGTATAGCGGGTATAGGGAGGTATAGGTCCTATAGGAGGCTGTACAGGGTATAAGCATAAGGCCTATAGTAGGGTGTGGCAGGGTATGCAGGTATAGGCCTAGATTAGGTGAGCCAGGGGATGGCAGGTATAGGGCCTAAGGTAGGCTGAGGCAGGGTTTTAAAAAAAAAACCCCCCAAAAAAAACACTTACCCTCCCCCTGCTGCTCCCCCCCGCGCGCTCCTGGGCTTTTTCAGCACAACGGGAAGTCTCAGCCGGCACGCAGCGTGATGACACACGCGCCCGTGCCGGAAAACCCGCCGGACGGCCGGAGTCTGCGGCGCCCGGGGGGGGGGGGGGGGTCCACTCGGGGCAGGGAGCCTCGCTCCTGCCCGCATGCACCTCTTTACCTTGTGCGCTCCGAGGAGCCATAAGGTGAAGGATCGCTGACAGCGCCCGGGCCATCGCAGCGCCCGGACGCTGTCAGCTGACTCGGCCTTCAGTTATATGCGCTGCAGGAGGAGTCGCATATTACTGACGCGTCCCTGTCGGCGCACGGGCCATCGCAGCGCCCGAGCGCTGACAGTGACTCGAGTATAAGCCGAGGGGGGATTTTTCAGCACATTTTTTTTAAAAACTCGGCTTATACTCGAGTATATACGGTAAATGCATTTCTATTGTGTAAAAGCAGTAAAACATAAAAAAACTATATAAAATTTATATCATTGCAATTGTACAGACCCACATAGTAAAGTTATCCTGTCATTTACACTGCATGCAAACGCTGTAAAAAATGAAGCCCAAAAAACAACTGTGGGACTGCATTTTTTCCCCCCATTTTCGTGGCCCAATGCTAAAAAAATTATGGAACACCTGTGCGCCCAAAATGCACAATACACCTCAAGATGAGATCCATGAGGGGTGCTGAATCCAAAATGGGGAAACTTCTGAAAGGTTTCACCTGTTCTACTACTTCGGGGGCTTTGCAAATGCAACATGGCACCCACCAAAATCTGCGTTCCAAAAGCTAAATAGCGCTCTCTCCCTTGTACACCCTGCCATGTGCCCAAACAGCAGCTTACACCCATATAAAGGGTACTGCTGAACTTAGAAGAAATTGCGTAACAAAATTTTGGGTGCTTTTTTTCCAGGATTCCTTGTGAAAATTAAAGATTTTCAGCTAAAATTACAGATTGTTGTAAAAAAAATTTTTTTTTCCATTTCCAGAGCCTAACGGTAAAAAAATTTGTGAAACACCTGTGCGGTCAATGTACTCACTGCACCCCTGGATATATTCCTTAAGGGGTTTAGTTTCCAATATGCGGTCTTTTTAGGGGTGTTTATTAAGTTTTAGCATCTTACGGTGTCCCCAAACCTGAAATGGCGCTTAAATAAAATCATAATGAAAATTAGACCCTAGAGTCCAGTAGGTGCTCCTTATATTCTGAGTCTTGTGCTTGAGCCAAATAGCACACTAGGGCCACATGTGGGATATCTCTGAAAAGGCAGACCTGAGGGAATTGATATTAAGTTGCATTTACCTGGTCACATTTACTTTATTCCAGTGAATTATGGATAAATATTGAAAATCTGTAAAAAAGTGAAATTTTGAAATTTCACCTCCACTTTGCTTTAATTTCTGTGAAATAGCTAATGGGTTGACAAACTTCCTAAATACTTTTTCTAAACACTTTAAGGGGTCTAGTTTCTTAGATGGGGTCATTTTAGGGGGTATGTAACACAGTCTCCTCAAAGTCACGTCAGAACTGGACTGGTCCCTAAAAAATCTATTTTGCAAATTTTCTTGAAAATGTGAACAATTACTACTACATTTCTAAGCCCCATAATGTTTTTTTTTTAAAAAAAGCAGATGCCAATCTATAGTAGACATATGGTAGATGCTAGTTATAATTTTTTTTAGTGGAATAACTATCTGTCTTACACGCAGAAATTTTTGAACTTTGAAAATTGCTAATTTTTCCAAATTTTCACGATATTTTGATATTTTTCATAATAAACAAATAAACAAGGATTCTATGGACTGAAATTTATTACTAAGTTAAAGCACAATGGGTCATGAGAGCAAAATCTCTGAATCACATGGATAGGTAAAAGTGTCAAAAAGTTATTCTCACATAAAGTGACACATGTCAGATTTAAAAAATGGGGCTCTGTCAGGAAGGCCAAAACTGGCTGCGGTGGTAAGGGGTTAATGACTTATCAGTGTTAAGCCTCAAGACTGTCTTGTTACACATTAGTAATGTTCATCCTTCACTACCTGTTGGCTATGCAGCACACATGAAAGAAACATATGAGAACATGAGACTGTTACTGAAATAGATCAAGTGCAACAACTACAACCGGAACATCTGTGGAGATTTAAAAGTAGTGACACTGGTGCTTGGATTGCAACTCAGATATACCAAGTACTGCTGTATCATTTGCGAATGGAACAACCGTGCTAAGCAGTCACATAACAGTAGAAGGAATGGGCAATCCATAACAAGTCGATTCCTGGAAATAAAAATGTTGCACATAAAGCAATTGTGGACCCAGCAATGATATTTCTGCCTCCACTTCACAAAAAACTCAGGCTAATGATACATTTTGTGATAGCAATGAATAAGCATGCAGAAGGTTTTTGCTATTTGAGACAAATGTTTCCAAGAACAACCAATGCCAAGATTAAGGAAGGTATTTTTGTTAGTCCACAAATTTGACACATCATGAATGACAAGCACTTTGAAAATGTCTGGGGGGTCCTGAGCAGGATTGGGGTTGGAAATATTGTGTATTGCGAACCTTGGCTCTATCGGCCACCGAATGATGAAATTGCTGCCCGGTCTACAGTCCGGGCCAACTGTCTTGCTTTCTGCCTCCAATGTAGATTCCTTTCCCTGCCGCGGTGCCAGTGATGAAAATGGCTAGTTTGCACCGGCTGCCGTTGAAAACTTCGCCTGGCATCCATAATGCAGCCGACGCATTCTGGGTACTTCTTCTTGGAAATTGAAAATCGGCAGCAAATTTTGTTAGCTGACAGCTGTACCGTATATAAGTTTCGCCCAGGCACTTCTTCCGGTTCTAATATGTCGCTTACAGACCCCTAGAAAACGTTTCCTTGACCGGTTTTCTGTCACCTAAATTTTAAGAAAAACCATTATGAAAACATTTTGACCAGTGAATTGTTTATTGGTCCCGACTAGCTACAGTTTCCAATTTGGGTAACTGAGTTAGCTCCCCGAAGCTCACGCCAGTGGCGCGACCTTTTCTTTGCATTAAGTCACCGACTTTAAACGATCCTACAAAACTTTATTGTTCTCCTCTTCCATAGTACGGCTTAACTTGCTTTGTGTGGTCCTTGCGGACCCACTGCCTGAACTTACAGAATCGGGTCCAGATGTTCTGAAGTTTGCCTTTCTATAGTATTGTTGCAATATCACATCCATTTCGCTCAGCATAGCAGAGCCCAAAACAACCCCATAGTTTTGACACTGGTATAGGTTTTGCGACATGTTCTCACATTTTCCAGCACACCCTTATCTTCCATGGTTCCTCCCATCACCAAACCTGTTCCCGCTTTTTGGGTTCGGTGGGTTCCATCTACAAGCTGCACTGTTCTGATTTGACCTTTTTCACAGGCCCAGCTTTCAGGGGTTTGTATCCAGTCTCCATGGCACGTCTGTGTGATGGCATATCAGCTCACTAAAGGCAAAGGTCTTGTACATACTCTGGGGCAAGAGCAGGATGTTTTACATTCGGAAGCTCCAGCTAAAGAAGACAAAATAACTAGTCTCCTGCTTGTTTGATCAAAATAACCTAAGCTCTCAAGCAACTGGGACGTACACATCACTAGACATGCACTCCAGAACTTGAATTAGTAATTTGTCCAGTATGAATGAACTAGTGCTTGGATTGACCTTTTTCTACTTATTGATCCTCGGGAGTTTATGGCTGAAAAAGACGACAGACCTCCTTCGCACTAAGTTTTAATAAGGAGCAAGACCCCATGGGTAAAGACCATTGTCCTCAATTACTGAAATTCCTTTCTGGACTTGATAGATTTTACAAATTTATTTGTCACCCCTTGAAGCTGTCTTTTTCAACCGAGAGACCTAATAAGAGCTTTCGGGTATTGAGCACGTCCTTTATATTTTCTTTTTGCCTTGCACCTGTCAACTTCATGCCCGGCTACCCCTATTTTTAGGTAAAATTTCATTCAGCTGATATACAAAATTCGAAGAATTCACAACGTGAAGGTACCCAAATGATGTGATTGTGACCTGGCTATACAATTTGGTATCGTCAAAAAACAGATCTCCTGCCGTTAGAATCTATTTTAAAATGTTCAGATGCCTTCATTTTTTGGAGGTTGCCCGCTGGTCCCGCGGCCGGAAACCCGCACCCGGGCCCTAGGAGAGGGTTCCCCCCGGGGCCAATTTTTTTCCTTTCCACTTCGACGTCCGGTACTAGTCACGACGGCGCTTTGGCCCCTCGTTTCCCGGGGTCCTGCCTTCCTGGATTCTGGGGTTTCCGGAACTTTACCACGCCTCCCTGGTAGCCCGTTATCGCCGCCCCTGGGCCGGCTGGAAAAAACCTCTGGTGGACTCTTCCCCTCAGTGGGGAACTCCGACGACCCGTCCAGTACATCACCAGGCCGGTTCCTCCAGGGGGGGGGCTCTGCACAAAGGGGAAAATTGCCTTCCACGTTACCAAAGGGCTTCGTCGGCGATCCCGGGGCTACCCGGCTGCAACACCATGCCCCTACGCTCGACTGGAAGACCGGCGAGGTCTTGCGTTGGGGGCGAATTGCCGGAGTCAATGTTTTCCCCCCTCGCCAGGGCGTCCACTCTCCGCACCCCCCCAGACCCCGCCCAGGCCCCCCACAGAATACCAGGATTTGGGATGTCTTTTCGAAAAAGAGGCAAGCGCTGCCCCCCCAAAACGGCCCTATGACTGTCCAATTGACCTTCTTCCTGGGACCCGTCCTCCTCGTGGGAGGGGCCCACCCCCCTATCCTTTCCCGAAACCCGGCCAATGCGCCACACAAGGAGAATTTGGAAGGGCTTTATCCGCAAAGTCCTCGTCCCCCGCGGGAGCCGGTTCTTCTTCTGAAAAAAGGAGGTTTTTTTCCCCAAAGCTCGACTACCGGGTCTTAACAAGGTCACCGTGAAAACCGATTTTCCGTTTTCCTCTAATCTCTGAACTCCTTTGACCGGGTCCGGGGGGGCCAAGATTTTTTCAAAATTAGCGCGGGGGCTTACAACCTCAAATCCGTGAAGGGGATGAATTGGGGAAACGGCCTTCAAAAAACCCTGACGGACCTTCGAATACCTGTGATGCCTTTGGGGTTGGAAACGCGCCAGCTGTCTTCCAGAATTTGTTCTTTTTCAGAGAAATCCTCTATTCCTGCGTCACCCTCTACCCAGACGATATCTTCTTTTCTCCTGATCCCAGACCCATCGGGGGCATGTGCCCAGGTACTGAGTCGCCTCCCATAACCAGTTGTACGCCAAATTGGGGAAATCCTTTTCATCGGCTGCCTTCCGTTCTTAGGGTACATCATCTCGGGGTAAGGCCCACTGATGGACCCCGAGAAGTTTGCGGCCGTTTACATGGCCCGACCGTCGGACTTCGGGCCATACACGTTTCTTAGGGTTTTGAAATTTTAAAGCCAGTTATTTCCCCACTTTTCCAACTGGGGGGCACCAATTGTGGCCCTTACCCCAAAAAAACCAATCCGAACCTGGGCCCCGGAGGCCGAGAAGGGGATTTTTTGGGCTTAAAGCGGCCTTTGTCTGCACCCATCCCGTCTCGCCCGGAAAAAAAATCTTTTGCCCGGAGGTGGGGTCCTCGTCTGTGGGGCAGGGGGGGTTTCCATGCAGAAAGGGCCAAGGGGGAGAATCGCACTTGCGGTTTTTTTTTTTTCCAAGACCTTTTTCCCCAGGAAAGAATTTTGCCATAGGGGGGTGGGAATTTTTGCCATAAAAAAGGGGCCCCGGAGGAAGGCCCACCCCCCTGGAAGGGGCTTCCCCCCATTTAATTTTTTACAGATCCAAGAATCTTTTGTATCTTCAGTCACTCAGCGCCAATCCACGCCAAGCCAGGTGGTTTCGCTGTTTCTTTTCGCCTTTTATTTCGGACCACTTCCGCCCCCGGCAAAAAAAAACGTCAAGGTGATGCTCTCTCCCGCCCCTGATACCATCGGGGGAAAACCCCGGTTCCCACATATTATTCCCCCCAACGTTGGGTTTATGTTGCTCCGGTGGACCCCAGCAACTCCTCGGGGAAAATTTCGTGGTCCGGCCTCCGGAGGGGGGATTCTAAAGTGGGGACATCTCCTTGGGGGCCGGGGACCTGGCGCTCAAAAAACACTCAGCAAAAACTTTTTCGCTTCTTTGGTGGCCCACCGGGTAAGACACAAGAGAAAATTTTTAAAGCCTTTTACTTGCCCGGGAAAAAGACCCCCCCCTCATGGCCCGTCTGTCTTCTGCACCCCCTTTCCCCCCGCCGGAGTTTCCCCTGGGCCCAATGTCTATGGGTTCATCCCGGGCCTTCCCCCGGGTTTTTGGGGAATATGTATTTGGGGTGTCGCAGACCGTTTTTCAAAAAATGGGGCATTTCATCCCTTACCCGCTGCCATCCCCTCCTCGGCTTCTACACTCTACTTTGAACACTCTTTGTCACCGGCCTCCCCTCACATCGCTCGGACCGTGGTCCAATTTTTTCTCCAAATTCTGGCTGCCCCCCTGCCCGGTTCAATAAAGTTGACTTTTCTTTGGCTTACCCCCCCCGTCCGGGGTGGAGGTCAACCAAACCCACTACCTCCCACTTGCCCCCCTTAGGCAACCCCACGCCCCGGGCCGAAAAAAACCGGGTCTAATCCCACGGGGCCTCCCTTCTAAGCAGGCTCACCCCCCCCCAAAACCCCCCTTTCCCTGCCCATTCCCCCCGAAAACCCTGGTTTGGGACTACTACAACCCAAACAACCCCAATCCCTTTTTCCAAAATGCTCACCAAAAACCCAAAAAGAAAGGAAAATCCCAAAAATTTTTGCTGGGTAAAGTGGTTGCCCTTTGAAATATTCCGTAAAACCTAGTTTAATGGGCCACGGCCTTGGGGATTTTGATTTTTAAAGCGGGTAACTTGGCCTAAAACTCCGGCTTTCCCCCAAAATGTGATCCAAACGAAATTTAATTAGGTAAGTGGGTTTTTAATGTTTTTGAAGAAAGTTGTTTTGAAGGGGGGTAAAATTTTTAAGTAAAGAAATTTGGTATGGTTTCAAGGGGGGAATTTTAGATTGGGGGATTTGGGGGGGGAGGTGGGGGGGGAGGAAAAAATTTTTTGGAGTGATTTAAAAAAGTTTTTTTGAAAGAGGGGGGGGGAAAGGGGGGGGGGGGGGATGAGGGTGGGGAAAAGGGGGGGGGTGGGGGAAAAAGGGTTCCCCCGTGGAAAAAGGCCCCGGGCAGTAGCGCCGGGGGTCCGACGGCCGGGGGCGGCTCTCCCCCCCCGAGTGCGACCACTTACCCTGCCGCGCTCCTTGTCCTCACGGCTCTCTTCCGGCTGCCGGCGGGCCCCCCCAAACCGCCCCGCCGGCGGGGTTTTTTCTGAAATTTTAAAAAGGGGCCCGCGCGTCAGTAATTTGGTTGTTGCTGACCGCGACCCTTTTAAAGTTTTCCCCCCCCACTTTCCCTTTCCGGAAACTATTGCCTTACAGCCTCTAAGAAAGCGTTTCCCGTACGTTTCCTGTCTACCTGTTTTCCGAACCATTTACGCACCCCCTTTTTGACCAGAAAACCTTCGCCGCCTGTCCGACCCCTGCCTGTCCCCGACTACCCCACGTCACCGAATTTTGGGAACACCACGCCTTGGCTGCCCCGCAAGCATTCACGCCAGTGGGGGGGACCTGGTAGTTCTCCGCCGCAGCAAGTCCCCCCCCGCTTTGCGGCGGGCTCTGGTAAAAAAGGGTTCACTTAGATTCCCCTCCCGGTACGGCTTCACCACCCCTTTCGGTGGTCCGCATCCACTACCTGCAACCGTAACAGAAAAGCTCTGGTGGGGCCTGAGAAAATTTCTTGGGAAAAAATTGAAGGTTATTTCAAGAATTTTCCCTTTGGGTATTTTCGAGCACCAAATTACATTAATTGCTTGAAACCTTCTTAAAACTTACAAAAACGATAATTTTCAAAAGTCATTGAAAATTTATTTTCTCATTCACATTTGAGATTTTTCCCTGCAAATCTCGGGCAACGTGATGAACATGGCGAATGTTTTACCCCAGGAATTTGGGTGAGGAAAAGCATTATCAAAGCTCTGGTCCAACAAAGCAGCTGACCATTGCGGGCACTTATAACTTTAACAAATAAAAAAAAAAACGCAGCAAAAAAACTTTTTTTTCAGTGGGGGCTAATGCGTCGGTATCATTTTTAAAGTCTTCATAGTCACAAAACTTAATCTCATGTTTTTTCAAAATGTCCCGGGGGTCAGATACCAAAATTTATATTTTCCGTTTTCAAAAGGGTTTTTTTCATAACACCTAACATTTTCAAGGAAGCAAAACTTATGAAAACAATTGTTATCCAGTGCAATTGTTTATTGGTCCTGCACATCAGCAAACAGTTTCAATTTGGTTTTGTAACTGAGTTACCTCCCATGAACTGCTCACTTCATGTGCTCCACAACATTTCTATTGGATTAAGGTCAGGACTTTAAACGTCCTTAAAAAACTTTTTTTTTTCAATCCTCTTTTCCTAGAAAAAACTTTTTTGCTTAGTGTTGTAGTCTTGTTGCGTGACCCACATGCTCTTGAATTTAAAACAGGATCAGATGTTTGAAAATTTTCCTTTGCTGATTTAATTTAGAATTGTTTCGTCAATGATGGCAAGCCATCTTGGCTCAGATAACAAACCATAATACTATTACCACCCATATGTTTCACACATGGTATGAGGTTGTTATGCTGGAAGGCAGTGTTTTCCATTTTCCAAACACAACACTTCTCAAAAAACTTGTCCCCCATCCATTCACAAAACACTGTTCCAATCGATCTTTTTTGCTTTTGCTCGTCCTGCCAGCTACTTGTTGTTACGTATTTGGGATTGGAATCTTTCACAAAGCCCCAAAAGCGCTTTCATTTTTTGTAACCCAGCTCCTTTGTCGGGTTGGGGTGATTAGCATATCAGCTCACTATTCAAAGGTCTGCTACATACTCTGACATGAGAGCAGGAGATGTTTATTTAAAATTCAGAGAAGCTTCAGAGCTAAAGTAAACAAAAGTAATTAGTCTCCTTTGTTTGTTAGATCAAATAACACTCAAGCTCTCAAGCCACTGTGGACGTACCACAAAGATTCACATACTTTTGTCACTCACAGATATCTGATATTAGATAATTTTTGTCAGTAAATGAATGAAGTCTAATATTTTTGCTGCCTTTGTTTGATTTGATCCTTTTATCTACTTATTGAAAATCTGACGTAGTTTATAAGGCTGAAAAAAGACAGACGTCCATCCAGTTCAGCCTATTGTGCTAAAGTGTTAATTCAGAGGAAGGCAAAAAACCCCCATGAGGTAGAAGCCAATTGTCCTCAATTTACTGAAAATTCCTTGTCTGGAACCTTGATATATTTATACAAATTTATTATGTCCCCCTGAAGCTGTCTTTTCTCTAAACCAAATGACCCTAATATTGCTTAGCTTTCTGGGTATTGCAGTCCACCCAGTCCTTTTATTATTTTCTTTTTTCCGCCTTTGAACCTGTTCAAGCTCTACAATGTCTTTCCTGTGTACCTATTTTTAGGTAAAATTTATGCAGAAATATACAAAATTCTGAAGAATTCACAAACTGTCAAGTACCAAAAAGCTGATGTGACTTTTGTGACTCTGGCTATACAGGGGATGTGGATATCTGTCACATAAAACAGAGCTCCTGTCCGTATAATCATATTAATTAAAAAATACAGATTACAAGACTTGGGATCCCTTTTGTGGATCTTTTGTTGAAATCCTTAAGCCGTGGCTTTTTGGCTTGCTTAAAGGGGTTGTCTCACTACAAGGATTGCTTTTTATTTTAAAGATCTTGCAAAAACAAGTCACTTTGTAATATGTGTCCATTAACAGTGTCCTACCTATTCCTAGCTATCCCCTCTTGTATGGCCTGCATCAGCTACTCAGGTCGCTACAGCTACAGACCTGTTCAATTACTCATGATAGGCTGCAAGCACTGGTTGCTATAGCTACAGACCTGACTTCTACTGCATGCTAGTAGAAGTCAGTAAACACGCCCCTGAATTCAAAATGAAACCAAGAAAACAGGACTGAGGTAAGATGAATTAATGTAGTGAGACAACCCCTTTAAGTACTAGACTTAAGAAACACTGATGTATGTGAAGAAATAAAGCAATGTCTTATCCTGTGTATTTCTTTAGGCTGCCACATGATGGCAGGATTATTTCAGATTTTACCTACCAAAAAAAGGAACTATGAGATCTCTGCATGTAAGTGTACAACCACAAAAACACTTGCACCTATCCAGAAAGTTCAGGTTATTTTAACAGTAGGGGACACATCATATCTGACAGGTGAACATACATCTGACAGTCGTGTGATGGGAAATCTAGGATTGACTCTTTCTCTCTCTCTTAAAGGAGAAGAAATCCATCCTCTAATGTCTCAAACCTGTACAAAATTTTTATACAATATTTTGTACATCAGAGTGGTTTTCGGTAGAAAGCAGTTTCAGTTCTAGGTAACGATGATAGATTTAACAAATGTTGCCAGCTGTGTAATGTGTCATAGGTGGTGCTAAAACTAACCATAGATGTTTGTGGTAGTAACCTGTGTGTTATGTTAGTCAGTATTAGTTCCTTAGTGAGAGGAAACCACAATTTTAGAGTATTAGCAGTGTTATATAGGCATTAGCTCAGTGAGTACAACAATGCATTAGTATGTGTCAAACAACAAACCAAAAGTTAAACATTGTTACACATAAAAGAAAGGTAATTTTAGTGGCCCAAATAAGTACTTGTGATACATTATATCATCTGTACCTTTAATTTCCTATCCTATCCTAGATAGCAACTCTGGAACATATGTATAAAAGACATATATTGACCTCTTCCTCGGCTCTTTGTTTTTTCCTCCCTGCCTTCCAAGATTCATAACTTTTTTATTTTTTCATCTGCATAGATATATGATCACTTGATTTCTTGCGAGACAAGATGTACTTTTTAATTGAGTTATTGACCTACCATAGAATATAAGAGAAAACCATTATAAAAGTCTAAGTGGGTGAAATGTGAAAAAAACTTAGTTGTGCCGTGTTTGCGGGGGTTTTGTTTCTATGGCGTTCACTTTTTAATATAAATAATGTATTATCTATATTCTGCAGGTCAATTCAATTCCGGAAATAGCAGAAATGTAGGGTTTTTGTTATTTTTAGCAAAATGTGTGATGCGGCATCCTTTGCTCCTTCGTTAGACTTCCAACTGCCATGATAAGCAATCGGCACTCAACGATCTGGATGCAAGGGAGCTAATCATAGAGAGAAACGGTGCCCAGCACAGTTCCTCATTCTTTTAGACACCTAGCTGCAATTGCCGCAGCATCTAAATGGTTAAGTAGCAGGGATTGGAGCTGGCTCCATTTCTTGTTATCAGTATCGGGTGTCAGTTGCAATTAGAAGTTGGTACCCGACTGCGAAGTATCGGACTTGCTGAGTAAGTCCACTACATAGGACTTTACCGACAATAGAGCATTCCTATACATCCATTGTCGGTAAATGGTTAAAAACATGTATTAAAGTTCTTTCTGTGTTTGACTGTACAGTATTGCAGTGCTTTATATGTACTGCACAAAAATGATACAATTATCACTCAGAGGATGACCACCCAGATTCTTTACATCATAGAAAATACACAGATCCCAGATTTAACTGAAACCACTGTTTATTTAACAGCTGTACATTTGGGTTTTGTAAAACATTTTTAAACAAATGATAGTAAATTATAATTATTACCGTGTTTTTTTCAGATAAAGTAGAAGAAAGAAAAATGTAATTTCTCAATGTTATAAAAAAAATAGAATCATCGTGTAATTTGAGGAAACCCATACAGACCTTACAGACTTGTTGGACTTGGCTAACTAAGAGTAAACAGGGCCCCATCCAGAGAGTTGTATATTAAAACAATAGAAAAGAATAAAAAAACTCCTTCAAAGTAGAAACTGACCATAAAGTGTTTTTTTCTTGTAAAATTTGTCACTAGTGTAAACAAAATAGTAAGATTATAAAAGCAAAACATACAGGTAGACCAAGGAAGAGATCAAATCATCAGAATAGAAATGTTACAGCAATACAGTCATATGAAAAAGTTTGGGCACCCCTATTAATCTAAATCATTTTTAGTTCTAAATATTTGGGTATTTGCAACAGCCATTTCAATTTGATATATCTAATAACTAATATTGCACATTTTGTGTTAGTACAATAAACCTCATTTCAATCCGGAAATATTACTGTGTCCATCAGTTATTAGATATATCAAATTGAAATGGCTGTTGCAAACACCCAAATATTTAGAACTAAAAATGATTAAGATTAATAGTGGTGCCCAAACTTTTTCATATGACTGTATGCCTTGAGGGTAAATAATACTCAACAAAACAAATGGACAGAAACAAAAGTCGGAGTCAGAACTCTGAAAATGACTGAATTAAATGATATTTACATATAGAACAGTCAAACGAAAACTAGAACGAAAACCTTAACAGAAAAAACTAGGTTACAGTGGGCTACAAAGACGCAGTCATGGAGTGTGAATGATTGAATGAATGTGATAGTCAATGATTAATTACCTATGTGCATTGGCCCAAGAGATGATACTCAAACATTTGTTTTGTGCTTTTCTAATTAAACCTATAAAGATGAGCTTGACGCCTGAGGAAAACATTTATCCACCAATATAAGATATTCGGTTGTATGCCAGGTAAAAAGCCTATGGAGATTGCATTCTTTACCTCAACAGACAATAGTGATGAAGTTGCATTTTGCAAACCGTGCTAAAGCTTTTTTTTTTCAGGAGATGCATATAAACTCAATGGTATAGGCAACAAACCATCAAATTCTCAATCTAAATATTTATGGTATAATAAAAAAAATAGTTCATGAAAAGGCCCCATCCTGCAGAGCTGATCTGTTGCTCTGCAATAGAGTTGGAACCAGCTGAAATGTTTATTTTTTATTATTAGTGATGTCCATGTCCCCACAAATTCATATGTCCTCATATGACATAAAATCATGAGGTGGAGAAACAAGGTAATGAATGGGACCGTTCCTAGAGGCGGGCTGGGCAGCCGCTCACTGAGGTGGGGAGAAGGGGTGCCGCCGCGAAGCGTCGCATGGGGTATGATGCAAGGCTTTCACCACATCTCCTTCTGGCCCAGGAGATTCCAGGAGTAGTGTTCTGGCATAAACAGTGTGATGACGTCAATTCACTTACGCTGGAGCATAGGGAACATGGAAAGGTGAGTACCTTTTTTATTTTAGTTTACCCTTTACACCTTATATATCTACAGTGAGCATAACACTCTAGCTACAGTGGGCATATACCTACCTACAAGGCCATTTATCTACCTACAAGGGGCATATATCTGTACCTACAGGGGGCATATATATCTACTTAGAGGGGGCATATACCTGTACCGACAGGAGACATAAATATCTACCTACAGGAGGTCATATATCTACCTACAGAGGGCATATATCTGTACCTATAGGGGGCTTATGTACCTACCTACTAGGTGCTTATATACATACCTACTGGGGGCCTCTAAACCTTCCTACCAATTGGGGGGTCTATATTACTACCTACCTACAATGGCCCTATATACCTACTCACCTATCTATAGGGTGCTTATATAACTACATACTAGGTACCTATAGTCCTACTTCTTGGTAGGCCTATGTAATTACGTAGATACCTACCTATTGGGGGACCTATAAGTCTACCTACTTAACGGGGCACTATACACCTACCTAATTGAGGACTACCTACCTAAAAAGGGGTTTGGGTCGCTATAAATGAGGAATTTGTACAGAGATAGGAATTGGTAGGGAAGTGCTTGAAAAGTGAGGAGTCTAAGATGTTTGTTTTGTAAATTCTACAGTGAAGAGTCGTGGCCGGGAGAAGATGTCATGGCAGTCTGGGACAGATGGAGAAGAGAAAGAGAAAAACTCATCAGAGAAGAGAACAACACCTCAGACATCTCCTGTGAGTCACTGGATGTAACTTTACTGTAATCACTTATATGTCTGCAGAGCCTGTGTACAGCTGGTATCCACCAGTGTTGTAGTATAATGGTTTATATTCAATAATGGTATGTTGTATTATTCAGCCACTATATTGTAGTGATATGTGGTCATGGTGTGGCAGTATTATTCGGTCACTATGTGCTGATGATGCAGTGGGAAAAAAAGTATTTAGTCAGCCACCAATTATGCAAGTTCTCCCACCTAAAAAGATGAGAGAGGCCTGTAATTGACATCATAGGTAGACCTCAACTATGAGAGACAAAATGAGAAACAAAATCCAGAAAATCACATTGTCTGATTTGGAAAGAATTTATTTATATGGAATTATGGTGGAAAATAAGTATTTGAACAATAACAAAAGTTCATCTCAATACTTTGTTATATATCCTTTGTTGGCAATGACAGAGGTCAAATGTTTTCTGTAAGTCTTCGCAAGGTTGGCAAAAACTGTTGCTGGTATGTTGACCCATTCCTCCATGAAGATCTCCTCTAGAGCAGTGATGTTTTGGGGCTGTCGCTGGGCAACATGGACTTTTAACTCCCTCCAAAGGTTTTCTATGGGGTCGAGATTTGGAGACTGGCTAGGCCACTCCAGGACCTTGAAATGCTTCTTACAAAGCCATTCCATCGTTGCCCTGGTGGTGTGCTTGAGATCATTGTCCTGCTGAAAGACCTAGCCACGTTTCATCTTCAATGCCCTTGCTGATGGAAGGAGGTTTGCACTCAAAATCTCACAATACATGGCCCCATTCATTCTTTCATATACACGGATCAGTCGTCCTGGTCCCTTTGCAGAGAAGCAGCCCCAAAGCATGATGTTGCCACCCCCATGCTTCACAGTAGGCATGGTGTTCTTTGGATGCAACTCAGTATTCTCTCTTCTCCAAACACGATGAGTTGTGTTTCTACCAAACAGTTCTACTTTGGTTTCATCTGGCCATATTACATTCTCCCAATACTCTGTGCTAAACACATCTGGCACTGCAGGATCTGAGTCCCTGGCGGCGTGGTGTGTTACTGATGGTAGCCTTTGTTACGTTGGTCCCAGCTTTCTGCAGGTCATTCACTAGGTCCCCCCGTGTGGTTCTGGGGTTTTTGCTCACCGTTCTTGTGATCTTTTTGACCCCAGATCGTGGGAGATTATCAGTGGTCTTGTATGTCTTCCATTTTCTAATTATTGCTCCCACAGTTGATTTATTCACACCAAGCTGCTTGTCTATTGCAGATTCAGTCTTCCCAGCCTGGTGCAGGGCTACAATTTTGTTTCTGGTGTCCTTCGACAGTTCTTTGGTCTTCACCATAGTGGAGTTTGGAGTGTGACTGTTTGAGGTTGTGGACAGGTGTCTTTTATACTGATAACAAGTTCAAACAGGTGCCATTACTACAGGTAATGAGTGGAGGACAGAGGAGCCTCTTAAAGAAGTTGTTAGAGGTCTGTGAGAGCCAGAAATCTTGCTTGTTTGTAAGTGACCAAATACTTATTTTCCACCATAACTTGCAAATAAATTCTTTCCAAATCAGACAATGTGATTTTCTGGATTTGTTTTCTCATGTTGTCTCTCAGAGTTCTACCTATGATGTCAATTACAGGCCTCGCTCATCTTTTTAAGTGCGAGAACTTGCAGAAATGGTGGCTGACTAAGTACATTTTTCCCCACTGTAGGTGGTCTTGGCAGGATATTGGTAATATTGGCCTTGGGATTCTGGTTTTGTGTAGCAGTGTTATTTGGTAATTGTATATTATTTAGTAGTTTTATACATAGAACTTTGTGTTATAGCTTTTTGTATATTCAGGCTCGTGTTAATGGTGATGCAATGCATCACAGCATGATGCAACAGGTAAAAAGGAATGTGTCATCAAAAAATGACTTATTGTTTAACTCACATTTTTATGTTAAACACATTTTTTGGGGAATTTTTGGTTGGTTTATTTTTTCATTTTTCATATCAATTTCAGTATTTTTTTAATAATCCTGCAGTTTTTCTTAAGTCCTGCAGTTTTCACTTTGGCCACTAAGCCTAATAATCATCTGAAACTTCCTGTTCTGTTTAGAGAGCTTTTCAGTAGTGTGCTCATTATCAGTAAAAGAAGGGTCAAACTGAAAGGAGACACCAATGTCTATAGATGACACAGAATCCACCAGTCAGTCACAAGAGGAGATGTCACAGCTCCCCCTCTTCCCTCCCTTCCCAGTGAAAACTCTCCTATACAAGTCTATGGGACAGAATCTGTCTTAAAAATCCTATGTGTATGAAGCTGCTGTAAAGTATCTCTCTGACTGCTGTTAAAGCAGTGCAAGCAAGAATGTCTTCCCCACAGTCATATATAGACGGCCAAATTGAGAAATCTACATTTAGAAAATAAAAACGGCTGAGAGGAAAAGAATATGGATTAAGGTCTTGATTTAATAAGTAAAAAAAAAAAAGTGGCGCCAGATTCCCTTTAAGTGGGGGTGGGGGGTGGAGAAATTTCTTCCCCACGCCCTGAGTGTAATTTAGCTAGGAACTGCCCTGATTTCTAGTTTGATGAAAACATCCTTTTTTCTTTAATGTAGAGTGATTCTGTAATTTTTTCTCTGTACTTAATCTATTAACCCCTTCCCGACATAGTACATATGCATACGTCCTGGCGATCGCGCGGGCTTGCGGGCGAGCCGCACACGATAGCGACAAGGGACAAGCGGTAAATTACCACTGGCCGCATGCCGTATCACCCGCGACCGGAGTGAGCTCCGGCCACGGGTGATTAACGATTCATTACCGCAGCCTGTCATGGTTGCGATAATGAAGCTGCAGGCAGGAGGAGGGAGCTCCTCCTGCTTGCTCCCGGCGGCTGCCGCACTACAGTGCGGCAGCGATCTCCTGCCTGATGGTCCATTGTGGGCATGGTGACAGTCAGTTGTCATGGCGACTAGCACACAGTACTAGTACTGTGTACTGGCTTGCCTTCTAACAGCAATCTGATGATTGCTGTTAGAAGAAAAAGTAAAAAAAAGTGTAAAAAAGTAAAAATAAAAAAGTGAAAAAAAAAGTAAAACACAAACACAAAAAATAAAATAAAAACACGTACACCGCCCTTTTCCCCTTTACAAACGCCAATCGCCCCAAAAAAGATCAAAAATAAATAAAGTACCCATATTTGGTATTGACGCGTGCGTAACGACCTGCCCTATAAATCTGTCTCATTAATTAACACACATGGTGAACACCGTAAAAAAAAAAAAAAAAAAAAAACAGTCACAGAATTGCGTTTTTTGTTCATCCCGCAGCACATAAAATGGAATAAAAAGCGATCAAAAACTCATATAAACTCCAAAGTTGTACCAATTAAAACGTCCGTTCGACCCGCAAGAAAAATGTCTTTACACAGCTCTGTATACGGAAAAATAAAAAAAGTTATGGCTCTCAGAAGACAGTGATGCATAAATATTGTTTTACACAATAAAACACTTTTTTTTTTTTTTAAAGTGCTTCAAAATTAAAAAACTATTTAAATTGGGTATTGCCGTAATCATTTTGACTCAGAGAGTAAACCTAATTTGTCAAGGATACTGTGAGATGAGCGCTGTTAAAAATAATAATAAAAAACACTACTAGGATTGCAGTATTTTCTTCACCCTTCCTTCCAAATAATGGATTTAAAAATGATCAAAAAGTTTTGTCCCCAAAAAATGATACCAATAAAAACGTCAACTCATCCCACAAAAAACAAGACCCAACACAGCTCCGTACAAAGAAAAATAAAAAAGTTATGGCTCTCAGACTATGGCGATGCAAAAACGTGTTTTCCTTTTTGAATAAAAGTGTTTTTATTGTGTAAAAGCAGTGAAACCTATAAAAAAAAAATACAAATTGCGTATCGTTGTAATCGTATCGACCTGCTGAGTAAAACTAGCATGTCATTTATACCACACGGTGAAAAAAATAAAATAAAAATAAAAAACACTACCAGGAATGCTGTATTTTGTTCAAAATGCCTCACAAAAACCTTAATAAAAAGTGATAAAAGCGTCATATGCCCCCATAATGGTACTAATAAAAACATAAACTCATCCCGCAAAAAACAAGCCCATAATCAGCTCCGTGCACAGAAAAATAAAAAAGTTATGGCTGTCAGAATAGGACAACATAAAAACGCAATTTCTTAAAGACCTAATTCTATTGTGTAAAATTATTAAAACATAAAAAACTATATAAAATTTCTGTAATTGCAATTGTACCGACCCCCACAGTAAAGTTTTCTTGTCATTTATCCCGTATGGCGAATACTGTAAAAATGAAGCCCAAAAAACAATGGCGGAACTGCGTTTTTCCTCCCATTTCCATAGCCCAATACTAAAAAATACTATGGACCACCTGTACTTCTAAAATGCACAGTACACCCCTAAATGAGATCCATGAGGGGTGTTGAATCCAAAATGGGGCGACTTCTGGAAGGTTTCACCTGTTCTGGCACTTTGGGGGCTTTGCAAATGCGACATGACCCCACCGAAATCTGCGTTCCAAAAGCAAAATAGTGCTCCCTCCCTTGTACGCCCTGCCTTGCGCCCAAAAAGCAGTTTACACCCACATGTAAGGTATTGCCAAACTTTGAAGAAATTGCTTAACAAAATTTGGGATGCTTTTTTTACAGTATTCCTTGTAAAAATTCACCGCGCCCTCTATAGGTTGTAACAAATCCTCAATTTACTTCTGATTCACTGAATCTTTGAGAAGCAAAAAGGAATAATTGTCAAGCCAATATTGCTCATCTACATACGCCGTTTCGGGGTTTTGCCCCTCATCAGTGTAGAGCAGAGTGATATTGGCTTGACTGGTGGGAGGCAATGAGTGGCTGAGAGAAGGGGAACATCTCTCCTTATGGAGAGCACCAGTTAAGGTGTGTAGTGTTTTGATTGCCTTTTAGCCCACTACTAAGCATCTGCATATCACAAGGCATTATGGGAAAGGAGCTGGAAAGCTCACTGCGCCCTCTATAGGTTGTAACAAATCCTCAATTTACTTCTGATTCACTGAATCTTTGAGAAGCAAAAAGGAATAATTGTCAAGCCAATATTGCTCATCTACATACGCCGTTTCGGGGTTTTGCCCCTCATCAGTGTAGAGCAGAGCGATATTGGCTTGACTGGTGGGAGGCAATGAGTGGCTGAGAGAAGGGGAACATCTCTTCCAGCTCCTTTCCCATAATGCCTTGTGATATGCAGATGCTTAGTAGTGGGCTAAAAGGCAATCAAAACACTACACACCTTAACTGGTGCTCTCCATATGGAGAGATGTTCCCCTTCTCTCAGCCACTCATTGCCTCCCACCAGTCAAGCCAATATCACTCTGCTCTACATTGATGAGGGGCAAAACCCCGAAACGCGTATGTAGATGAGCAATATTGGCTTGACAATTATTCCTTTTTGCTTCTCAAAGATTCAGTGAATCAGAAGTAAATTGAGGATTTGTTACAACCTATAGAGGGCGCAGTGAATTTACCAGCTCCTTTCCCATAATGCTTTGTGATATGCAGATGCTTAGTAGTGGGCTAAAAGGCAATCAAAACACTACACACCTTAACTGGTGCTCTCCATAAGGAGAGATGTTCCCCTAGTAAAAATTCAACATTTTCAGCTAAAATTGCAGATTGTTGGAAAAAAAAATTTCATTTTCCCAGCCTAATGCTAAAACTTTTTGTGAAACACCTGTGGGGGTTTAATATACTCACTACACCCCTAGATATATTCCTTAAGGGGTGTAGTCTCCAATATGGGGTCTTTTTAGGGGTGTTTATTAAGTTTTAGCCCCGTAGGGTGTCTGCAAACCTGAAATGGCGCCTAAATAAAATTGTAATGAAAATGAGACCCCAGAGTCCGGTAGGTGCTCCTCCTATTCTAGGGCTTGTGGTTGAGACAAATAGAGCACTAGGGCCACATATGGGATATCTCTGAAAACAGCAGAATCTGGGGAATCAATATTAAGTTGCATTTCCCTGATCACATCTACCGAGTTACCGAGTGAATAATAACTGAAAATTGAAAAACTGCAAAAAAAGTGAAATTTTAAATGTCACCTCCATTTTTCTTTAATTCCTGTGAAACACCTAATGGGCTAATAAACTTCCTAAATGCTGTTTTAAATACTTTAAGGGGTGTAGTTTCTTAGATGAGGTCATTTATGGGGGTATCTAACATACAGGCCAATCCCTAAAAAAAATGTATATTGCAAATTTTCTAGAAAATGTGAAAATTACTACTAAATTTCTAAGCCCCCTAATATCATAAATAAAAAAAAGACAATTAAAAAAAGTTGTCAATCTACAGTAGACATATGGTAGATGCTAGTTATAAACTATTTTAGCGGAACAACTATGTCTTACACGCAGAAATTTTTGAAGTTTGAAAATGGTACATTTTTCAAATTTTTCACGATACTTTAATCTTTTTCCACAAATAAACAAGGACTTTTTAAATCCAAATTTCTTACTAACTTAAAGCAGAATGTGTCACGAGAAAACAATCTCTGAATCACATGGATAGGTTAAAGTGTCAAAAAGTTATTCTCACATACAGTGACACATGCAGATTTAAAAGATGGGGCTCTGTCAGAGAGGCCAAAACTGGCTCCTGCGGTAAGGGGTTAAAACATGTGTTCATAGATGTTCATGACTGCTGTCATAGGGTATTGCTATTAATTGAACTATGTGGAACTAAATCTGAGATAATGTTCTATGGATAAGACGTGTTTTATCTAAAGAGCATAATAAAGGGGTTCTACACTAAGAACAAGTGAAGGTGTAAGCATTTAGTACTCGCACTCTGGTGTATATTGGTGTATATGTTATAATATTACTGCTGAAGAGACAGATGGAGATTGTAAAAGTAGAAATGAATGTCAGCAGCTGCCATGGCCATAGGCACTACTATGTAAATTTCCCCCCTCATCAGCTGCAGTGCCTGAGCCTCTCACAAAGGACAATTTGACAGGGTATACAATAAAAAGTGGGACATAAAGCCTGACTACCAATTCACTCCTACTGTCGAGTGAAAGAAGTGCTGCTCTTTACATATGATTAATCATGTCATATTGAAAAAAACTCAGAAAATTAAAATGACTTTTCTTGTAATACAACATGAGGAAACAAAAATGCAAATATAAGTTTTTCAGCATTCCACATAATGTAACAAAATCAAAGCCCACAGAGGTCTGTTTCTCAGAGTGTCTGTACCCACATTCCAGCACATAGGATTCAGTATCTGATCCATGGCAGTGAATATACCATATACATTATATCTGTGGACAGGATAAGATCCTTGCAACAGTTCATTCATAGTTATAAAATGACCCGTTGGGCATTTTCACCCGACTGTTTAGTGAAAGAAGTGATTACCAGAAGTCTGAAAACATTTACAACAGGAGAAGAAACATTGGGAACTACAAGAATCAAAATGGATCTAACACCAAAATAAACATAAATGTTTTGATTTTTTTTTTATTATTTTACATCCAGTTATTGAGTTCAAAAGAGCTGAGCAGATTGATATATATTTCTGTGAAGAAAGATTCAGTAGAACTCAAATTTTATTCATTTAAATCCCTGTTTATTCTGGGTTAAGGAGTCAGCGGTCATGTATTGTATTATTGTATGAGTGCACAACATAGATAGCTGTCAATCACTGATAAGACCGCCTATTGGACTCATTAACCCAGAACAAGCAGGGATTAAAATGAATAAAATACAAGTTTCCCCACAGAACTATATATCCATTTCCTCGGCTCCTCTTGCTTTATAACATGTTACCAGCAGATCAGATATGATGTTCCATGTGACAGGTTCCTTTAAATGTATGGCATTACTGTCACCTTTCCAAATAGCATGTAATCTCTTTTATCATAGGGCATCTAATGTTCCTCCCCGACTTTCTCCTTCTGGAGAGAACGATGACATTTCTTTTGAGGCATTTCTTTTGAATATGTTCACAATCTTTCTTTTATACCCCTTCAAAGCAAAGAAATAAATGATGGGATCTATACAGCAGTTTATGTTCATGAGAGCCACAGTGATCTGAAGGTTCCTCTTGAAAACCATATGTTCTTGGCAAGATGGGTTGTAAAGTAATTTCCGTACCATGAATTGCATGACATTTATATGGTAAGGGGAAAAGCATGGGACCAGTGCCACTAATACTGTCATGATTACTGTAAATGCCTTCTTGAAATGTTGCTTTCTGTCCACTGAGGCGCTTTCATTAAATAACTTGCAGAGTTTCAAATTAATCTGGAGGTAGCATAATAGAATGATGCCAAATGGTGTAATATAACCAAAGACACAAGCTGCCAGCAGCAACTCAGGCAGATTAGGAACATTCTCAAAGCTGAGGAATTCCATGCATGTCACTGAATTACCTATCTTCTGTGTCATTGACTACATAAGTAGTGGTCCAGTCTGCAAAAACACAAGGCACCAGACCACCAGGCTGATATATTTAGCATTGCGGGCCTTGCTGTACCTCCTGTACTTCATGGGGTGCATCACAGCGATATAGCGGTCAACGCTCACACAAGTCATAAAGTAAATCCCAACGTAGGTATTCATATAAAAAATAAAGGCGGTAAGCCTACACATCCAGTCTCCGAAAACCCAGTCAGATTGTAAAATGTAATAGGCTATACGTCCAGGCAGAGAGAGGGTAAACAGGGCATCGGACACCGCCATGTTGATTCTACAGACGTCACTAGAACTGGTTTTCTTTGTTCTCTTGAGAATCAGATGGATGGCCAAAATGTTTCCACAGGAGCCAACGATTAACACCAAAATGTAATAAATCGGGAAAAGGATCCTCTGTGTGACCGAGTGACTGATGATTTCACAGAAGTTTCCATTCACGTTAGAACTGTTATCCCATTGAAGAGCCATGAAATTAGAGTATTACTGACACTATAGGAATACAAGGGAAAGCAATCTGTCAGAGCAAATTCAATGACTACTAACCTAATATAGTTTTATGTTTGTCTGTGAATTCTGAACAACAAGCCACGTAGCAACTGTTACAACTTCCTCAAAGGTTATCCCCCAGATTTCCTACTGCTCGCAATAAATATAGTCCTGGATATCCAATGCTGCACAAGACAGAGCTGTCACTTAATAGACTGGAAAGCTATCCAAGAAAAGTCTTGTAGAAACTATAAAGTTATCACCTACTTTTTCCAGTTATAATCATAAGAAATAGCATAATAAATTGATAAAAGCATAATGTAATACAGCACAAAAATACATTTTTATGTAGCAATGAGTTTTCTGTAAAATATTTTGTTGGGGAGATTTCACACAAATGTTATACGGGTGCATTTATTTTGTATTAAGGTTCCAAGTCCCAGCCCAACTGTAGGTCTAATTACCCAAACTACCAGCATTATAGGTGTACCCCGCTCCCTCCCAAAGGGAAGCATTGTGTTCACTGGGTGCTATAGCAATAGACATTCACTCTTCTTTCCCAGAGGTGAATTGGGCTCCACTCATCAGCAACCCTGGTCTTGTAACATCACTGTACTTGGTGGTGGGGACTGAACAGAAAGAGAGAGGAGCTGGGAATATGGAGTAGTGTGAAGAGAACAGAGAGCTCTGAGAGACTGAGGGAGAGAGCTGACAGTTCAGCAGGTCACTGTCGAAATAGAGAGACCACTCCTGGGACAGCTTCTCACCTCCAGAATCGCAGTCTATTTCAAGGTACCTGCACTTGGCAGTCCCAAGGTGGAATACAGTGTGGGGATAGCCATGCCACAGTAAGAAGTTAGTAGTCACCATAAGGACTGTGTGATCTGCTATTTGAGGTGTAATAGCATGGACTGGTTTCTGCTGTGTTTGCAGTATTAATGTACACCAACGGTACCTGACAGCATGCCAATGACCACTGCAGCTAGGCTCCAACGGTTGCAGCCATTTGTACATTCACTGCAGTTTAGTTAGCACTTGTGTGAACCACAGTGTGAATACTGTTCCATTGCCTGTGTTACACATGTGAAGCAATTCTGCCACTGGATTCTGTAAATATCGGGGAAGATTTGTCATGACTGCCTAACTCTTTGACAGTGTGAAGTTAAACACCATTTTGGCGCAGAACGTTGCACACTAAGCCATGCTCCATTTCCGCAAAGACACTCCACTTTTATCAACGTCGGACAAAGCACAGTTGTATCTAAAAACTGTCTAAAGCACATAATAATACATAACAAATGGGGTGTAAAGCAAGTACATTTTTTTTGCTGCAGATTGTGCCAGAATTCTGGTGCAACTACCCTGATAAATGTGCCCCAGTATCCTAGTCAGTCCTGGCATATAGTTTCAACTAGGGAGAGTGATTTGTAAACAGACTGATTTTGTATTGTGCCAAGTTATCTGTTTCGCTTGATTTTCACATCTGCATTTTTTCAAACTAAAAACTTTACCTGTTAAACTTTCATGATAAATTCATCAAGTTGTTTTATCCCTAACTTGTGAGTGTGTACTGAGCTCAGGCAGGGGTTTCCTGAGTCAACCCCCCCTGAGGAACCCCTCTCCTGCATACCTGAAGAGATAAAAAGAAGAGGCACTGCGCCATAGTGAATTTAGAACTAGAAGACACCCTGCTTACAGAGGTTGGTACAAGGGGTGTTACATAGGAATCAACAATCAGTGCAGGACTTTAATCCTCCAAAAAGACTGAAACTCAACGACTCCAACTACCAGCATTTTCTGGATCAACATACAGTGATTGGTCCTCCAATCAGGATGGAACTGAAACACTTGTACAGAAATGTATCTATATAATGTTGAAATGTGAAATTGGCATTAGAGTCCCTGTTTTATACTTGCATTCATAAATTACAGGAGATTGATTTAATCTCGACCTTTATTTTAAGATCCACCACCTAACAATGTATTCAACTCTTAAGTTCCCCCATGTTACTTTTTTTCCTGTGTTATATTTGTTAATTTTATTTTGGCTTTGTTTTCTTATCTAATTGAGGACAATGCCAATTTCTTTACTGACCTAAAGGAAATGGGTGATTAATGCTCGAACACTGAACCACCATTTCAGACTTTGATGTATAGACTAGTCTGGGCCTGTCCTATCCAGTACACGTTTTAGTGAATCCAGTGCTAATTATACATACATGCCAACTCTCCCGTTTTTTGGCGGGGGTGGCGGGGGGGGGTGGTCCCGCTATTTGGGGTCCCCCCGCCCTCACCGGGGGAGTTGGCATTCCTCCCGCCACCAGCAGGCGGCGGGAGTCCTTTAAATGACTGTGGCGCTGGAGTAGCGCTGGTGCGCTACTCTGGCGCCGCCGGTCCGTTCCCACGGGTGGGTGAAGCGGGCGCTGCGCCCGCTTCACCCGCCCGGAACCTCGCTGAGCAGGGAGGAGGCAGAAGGGATCGCTCCCTCCTGCCTCCTCCCCCTGTATGTCCGGCGCCGCTGTGCGCGGTGTACATACAGGTCAGCGTCACAGGGGAAGTGACGCACGGCTGCCCTCACTTCCCCTGTGACACTGCTGAGGAGATGTCCAGGAGCGGGCCGCTCTGCAGGAGCCTGGTCAGGGCAGAGGATTTTATTATTTTATTTTTATTAGTTTTAGGGGGGCACTGTCTGGCAACAATGGGGGGTCTACCTGGCTACAATGGGGGGTCTACCAGGCTACAATGGGGGGACTACCAGGCTAACAATGGGGGGAATACCTGGCTACAATGGGGGCAATACCTGGCAACAGAGGGGGCACTAACTGGCTAACAATGTGGGGCCCAAACTGGCTAACAATGGGGGGCACGACCTGGCTAACAATGGGGGCACTACCTGGCTAACAATGGGGGCACTACCTGGCTAACGATGGGGCACTACCTGGCCACAGAGGGGGCACTACCTGGCAAACAATGTGGGCATCTACCTGGCAACAGAGGGGGCACTACCTGGAAAGCAATGGGGCCTCTACCTGGCCAACAGATGGGGCACTACCTGGCCAACAATGGGGGCACTACCTGGCCAACAATGGGGCACTACCTGCTACAATGGGGGGCACTACCTGGCTACAATGGGGGATCTACCTGGCTACAATGGGGGCACTACCTGGCTACAATGGGGGCACTACCTGGCTACTAAAGGGGGCAACTACCTGGCTACAGAGGGGCACTACCTGGCAACAGAGGGGGCACTACCTGGCTAACAATGGGGGCACTACCTGGCTACTAAAGGGGGCACTACCTGGCTAATGAGGGGGCACTACCTGGCAACAGAGGGGGCACTACCTGGCTAACAATGGGGGCACTTCCTGGCTAACAATGGGGGGCACAAACCTGGCTAACAAAGGGGGGCATCTACCTGGCTACAAATTTGGCTCTACATGGCTACAGAGGGCATCTATTTGGCTACAAGGGGGCATCTACCTGTCTGTAAGGGGCACTACCCGCGTACGGGGGGCTACTACCTGGCTAAAAGGGCATCTACCTGGCTTTCTTCCAAAGCCGTTATGCAGTTAGGTGGAGTAGGTGTGGCTTTTTGAAGGGGCGTGGCATACCGTCAATATGGGCGTGGTCATGCAAATTTTTGTCGCAGCGCGCTACGCGCACCGCCCACTAGTTTCTCCTGCTTTTTCATTTTCAAAAGTTGGCAACTATGTAATTATATTATCTTTTTCATGCCCTCTTACATTAAACAATTTATGTATGACAAAACCTAATAACCTTCTTTAATTATGTATAAGTTTGACAACATCCTTTAACCTGCATGTAAAGTCATTATTAGTTCTGCTTAAACCTAACTATATGTGTCGTATTTAAAAGGTACCCTGTTTCCCTGAAAATAAGACATCCCCCAAAAATAAGAATTAGTGCATTCTTTTTATACAATTCAAAGTTTGGCGGCTTATGCTGATGTTTGTGATGAAATCACTAGAGTATATTGTGGCAGAGCGACTGCTGGTAGTCACATGATCCTGCCACTAGAGGGTATATGGCCGGAGACCTTCTGCAGATGCGCCACCGAGGAACTGGGCTCGGTGGGGAAAAGCCACCTATATTGTGTCAGTAGTGTTGTATTACTGACACTTACAGTAGCGGCTAGAATAGCTACAAGGCAGCTAGGTATGGGGTGGCTCTTTCGGGACAGCTATAGTGTCGGGTGGGTGGCTGTCCCCGCATTCCAGGTCCCTGGGTTCCAGCCCAGATATTGGACATCTCTGGAGGCCTATAAAAGCCTAGTACTACAGGTGATCGGAGGGCGTGGCTGTTACCTGAATGTGCTGATAGAGAGCTCTGGCCCCCCAGAGGCTATAGGAAAATCTATGACACAGTGTGCACACTGTACTTTTGAGGGGCTGTGCGATAGGCACAGACCTCTAGACAGAGAGGGTCTCTGCGAGTGAGTTAGTGGCCAGACGGCCAAGGGTTTTATTTTATGTGTTTTGTTTTCCTGTACACGGTGTGCCTTAATAAAGCTGGCCGAGGCCAGGCTGAAACGTTCGCCTGTGTCAAAAGATATGTCTGCCAATACCGTTCTACCAAGGACGGCGGTCCAAACACCAAGCGAGAATCCCCAGAACGGGCCAAGATGGCGTCCCAGAGCTGAGCGGCAGCTTACAATATTAAACCCTTAACGACCTTAGACGTATCCATACGTCCAGGTCGTTTGGGGGTTCACGCACACTGGACGTATGGATACGTCCTGAGGATCGCGCGAACTCTAAGGCAGAGTTTCGCGCGATTGGCGCGGGGTGTCAGCTGTACATTACAGCTGACAAACCCGCAGCGTCGTCCCCGACCCCGGATCGCTCCGGGGGGGGGGGGGGGAGGGCGGTTAACCCCTTAATTATTGCGACAATCGGGTCGCAATAACTAAGGGAGACGCAGGAGGAGATTGCTCCTCCTGCGTCTCTGTCGGCGGCAGCAGTGCACGGATCGGGCGATCCGTGCGGCTCCTGCCTCCTTACAGACACCACGGAAGGCAGAGAATGCCTTCCGGGTTGTCTGTGACGTCACGACGCCCGGCCGTGACCTGTGGGCACGCCCCGGCATCGTGACTGACAGTTGTCATAGGAACCAGTCATAGCAACAAGCTGTGCACTGATTCCTATTGAATGAGAGATCTAAAGATCTTTAATTCAAATCCCCTATGGGGAAAAGTAAAATATCAATGGGAAAAAGTGAAATAAAGTTAAAAAAAAGTGAAAAACAAGTAAAACACAAACACGAAAAATAAAATAAAAATACGGTTTTTACACCGCCTTTTCCCCTTTACAAAACGCCAATCGCCCAAAAAAAAAAAGATCAAAAATAAATAAAGTACCCATATTTGGTATTGCCGCCCGTGCGTAACGACCTGACTATAAATCTGTCATGTTAAATAACCCGTACGGTGAACGCCGTAAAAAAAAACCAAAAAACCAATCACAGAATTAAAGAGAATTAAGATTATTTGTTCATCCCGCAGCACATAAAATGAATAAAAAGCGATTCAAAAAAATCTAGAACGCCAAAGTTGTACCAATTAAAACGTAGTTCATCCGTAAAAAAAAAGTCCTTATACAGCGCTGTATACCGAAAAATAAAAAATGTATAGCTCTCAGGAAGATAGCGATGCATAAATATTGTTTTACACACTAAAAACCACTTTTATTTTTTTTTTTAAAGTGTTAAACATAAAAAAAACTATATAATAGGGGATCGCTGCTAATTCATAGCGACCCAGAGTAAAGCTAACTTATCAGGATTACTGCACGGTGAGCCCTGTTTTAAAAATAAAAATAAAAAACACTACTAGGATTGCAGGTATTTTTCTTCCCCAGGCCTCCAAAAAAAAGGATTTAAAAGCGATCAAAAAGCCTTGTCCCCCAAAAATGGATACTAATAAAAAGGTCAACTCAGCTCACAAAAAAAACAAGTCCCTACACAGCTCCACGCACAGAAAAATTTAAAAGTTATGGCTCTCAGACTATGGCATGGCAAAAAGTATTTTGCCTGGTTTGAATAAAAGTGTTTTTATTGTTATAAAAGCAGTAAAACATAAAAAAATATATTATTGGGTATCGGTGTAATCGTATTGACCCTGCTGAGTAAAGCACCATGTCATATATACCGTTACTCAGTGACCGCTATAAAAATAAAAATAAAAAACACTACCAAGATTGACTGTATTTTGTTCAAAACATCTCATGAAAAACCTTATAAAACGTGAACATCGCAATCATATGCACCCATAATGGTACCAATAACAACTTCAAAGCATCCAGCAAAAAAACAAAGCCCATACACAGCTCTGCGCACAGCAAAATTAAAAAAGTTATGGGCTGTCAGAATAGGACAACATAAAAACGCAATTTTTTCTAGGACGTATTTTCTACTCGTGTAAAAGTAATATAAAACAGAAAAAACTATATAAAATCTATATCATTGTAATTGTACGACCACCATAGTAAAGTTATCACATCAATTTTACACTGCACGGCGATTGCTGTAAACTTGGAACTCAGAAAAACATATGACCGAACTGCGTTTTTCCCCCTTTTCATTGCCCAATGCTAAAAAAAAACTATGGAACACCTGTGCATCCAAATGCACAGTTACACCCTAGATGAGATACTCTGATGGGTTTGATTTTGAATCCCAAATTGGGGCGACTTCTGAAGGTTTCGCCTGTTTGCTACTTTGGAGGCTTTGCAGATGCGGGACATGGCCCCACCAATATCTGCTGCGCCAAAAGCCAAATAGCGGCTCCCTCCCCTTATACGCCTGCCATGCGCCAAACAGCAGTTTACACCCACATGTAGGGTATTGCGAACTTGGTAGAAGACATTGCTTAACAAAGTTTTTAGGGTTCTTTTTTCAGGGATTCCTATGTATATATGAAAAACATTTTAGTAAAGAATTTCAGATTATTGAAAATTTTTTTTTTTAAGTTTCACAGCTGATGCTAAAAAAATTTGTGAATCACCTGGTTGGGTTATATATCAATGCACCCCTGGATTGGATATAATTCATTTCAGGGGTGTAGTTTCCAATATTGGTCTATTTAGGGGTGTGTTATTAGTTTTAGCACTATAGGGGTGTCCCCAAACCTGAAATGGCGCCTAAATAAAATCGTTATTGAAATGAGACCCAGAGGTATAGTAGGTTGCTCCTCCTATTCTGGGGCTTATGGTGAGGCAAATAATGCACTAGGGCCACATATGGGATATCTCTAAAAACGGCAGACTGGGGGAATTGATAATAAGTGGCATTTCCCTAGTCCACATTTACCGTATTCCAGTGAATAATGGATAAATATTGAAAAATCTGCAAAAAGTGAAAATTTTTGAAATTTCACTCCACTTTGCTTTAATTTTGTGAAATATCTGAAGGGTATGAAACTTCCTTAAATAGTGTTGTAAATACGTTAAGGGAGCTATGATTCTCAGATGGCATCACTTATGGGGGGATCTAACATGCGGCCCCTCAAGCCCACGTCAGAACTGGGGAGTGGGCCCTAAAAAAAATGTATATTGCCAAATTTTCTTGGAAATGGGAGAAATTTACTATATATTTCTAAGCCCTCTAATGTCTTTAATAAAAAAAAAAAAAAGACATTTAAAAAATGACTGCCAACCTATAGTGGAAATATGGTAGATGCTGGTTATAAACTATTTTGTGGTGAAATAAATTATCTGTCGTGCACGCAGAAATTTTGCCAACTTTCAAAATCGCAGATTTTTCCAAATTTTCATGAAATTTTGCTATTTTTTCACAAACAAACAAGGATTGTATGTATTAAAAATTTCTTACTAACTTAAAAGCACAATGTGTCACGACTCAGAAAACAATCTCTGGAATCACCTGAAGGGTAAAAGTGTCAAAATAGTTATTCTCACATAAATTGGACACATGTCAGATTTCAAAAATAGGGCTGTGTCAGGAAGGTCAAAACCAGGCTGGGTCCTTAAGGGGATTAAATACATAATTGATGTTTTGTTCAACAATAATGGAATTCTCGTTCATGGAAAAAATAAGACACCCCTGAAAAAATTCTTTAAGCCTCGTCTTTAGGAGCAAAAACTAATACAAGACAATGTTTGATTTTCGGGGAAACAGGGTATATTGTTTTAGAATTGTTATGGTTTGATCTATTATATTTTGTTTTGTACAACGGCTCCAGATGTATGTGTCACAGTTAACCTCCTGTCTACCCAACCCTTGGCTTGCTTTTATACGCAATGTGTGGTACGGTATGTATTGCATGTGAATTCTTAACATGGTCACCTTTTCATGTTTGGAAACTCCACCAAAAATGATCAAGCTGAGCACCAGTATTAATATATTAATACCTTTAGTTTTTCTGCTGTTATCAATGGTTCTGGTTTCTTTTCTGTGATTTAGGGTGCTTTCACACAGCGCAGTTTTGGTGCAGTTTTAACTGCGCTCCAATTATCTGCCTTATTAACTAGCAGGCTTTTTGCACTTATCTAAACTGTTTGAAAAAGTGAGTAATCAATTAGTGTGTTGTAATCCACAAGATTCCAAACCACCAGTTATTGAATTAACTACTTGAAACATCTTTCTGAACAATTTAGACAACTGAAAGAAGGCTGCTGGTAATAAAGGCAGTTTAATTGAAGCGCAGCTAAAACTGCACTAAAACTGCGATGTGTGAAAGCACCCTTAATACTGGCAAAAGGAACATGGTGATCAAAATCCCCTCCACTTCTCTCTCAAGATGCAAGTTCATAAACAGAACTTCTAGTGATCTGGTTATTTTATTAGATCTAACCTATAACAGTAACAGAACAAACACATTGTGTTGGTCATGGACAAGAATAGACAACCCACTAAAGAGAGACTAAAAAAAGTTATCTAGTCTTACTATTTCTAACAACCAGCATGTATAAAAGTAAAAAGTCAACTTACCTGCAATCACTGTGTCCAAACTGTAGAGCCTGAATATTATCTGGTAAGAAACATGGAACTTGCTGCTTCCTAATATAGATAGGTTGGTTGCATGATTTTTGTGGTTCCATTTGCTTCCTTTTCTGTTTGTTTCTCTGTAACAAAAATAAATGTATCTACATAAAACCATGTTTTCACAACTAACTCTTCCTCTGGGCCCTATGCTGGCTTATGGTTAGACTGCACCAGCTGCACTTGCCATCATTCAGGCAGATTGTGTTGCAACATAAGACACACTGGACTTTTTTTCCTTTTGTTTTCTATCTTTGATTGTGGGGGCAGTCATCTTGCCTAAGCTGCTTTTAACTGCATGTATAGATAAGCCTTACTGCAGCTACATGGACATAGGAGTCTGTGAACAGAAGATGTTCATTGATTTGTATGGGAGATGTTGTAGGCATGCTCTGTGATCTGGGAAGAAGTCATGGTGTAAAGGAGAGGAGAAGTGGAGCTGTGTCAATCATATACTGTAAATTTTGTGCCTTGTATAATCTTGTATAATCTGAGAAGTGATATCTACAGAACAGGGGGTGACAATATTATTAGGCTTAGTTAAAACTGCAGGATTTCAGGATTAAATATAAAATTACATAGGCAATAAAAAAAATAAAAAAAATTAATATAAGTTTAACATAAAAGCGTGTTTTAAATGACAGGTCATTTTCTGATCACACATTCAGCTAAAATAAGATGGAGTCAACAGGAAATGAGAGAAAACAATATCTTGAATTATTTCTACACTAAAATACTGCACTTAGCCTCAGTGTCTTACTACCCACTGTTAAGTTTACAGCACGTTAAATACAGCTAAAAGGGGCCAACATCCTCTGTCTGCTGTGACTTGCTATCCAGTTATAAATAAATGACACCATATGTCCTACAGGATGGCATTGGGACAGATATGTATGAGAATTCCCAAAAGATACTCAAGGTTAGAAAATCAGACATAGATTTTTGGACAGCCTGGGTTTGCAATAGGGCATTGTAGAAAGCATGACATGCACTTTCTGGTTTGTGTGGCATGATCTCTTCTACTCCTGGTTTCTCTGCCATATCCCACTGTGCCTCTCTCTCTGACTTGTGGTGAACAACCTTCTGCCGCTTGTTGCTTTCCTGGCTTGATCCACCAAAGCCAATGTCCTGCTTGATGCTGTACTCATTCAATATGCCTTCCGGTCAGGTATCCCATTTGCCACCACTGCTTTATATGGTGTACTTCTCTTTCACATTGTGGTTTCTGACTGGAGGGACAGCATTTGTTAAACCACATTTCCTTTATTCGACCCATATCCTTTATCCACATATCCAAACCACATATCCTTTATCCATTTGTTCAATGCCTGCAATATAAGGTTTCTTATCTGTGAAAATGTATTTGCCCTCTTTGCTATTTCTTAGTATTGACCCAATATGGTAGGTAGGTACACACCCTAAATTTGGTAGACAGATAGGTAGATGCCCATTAAGGTAGGTAGTCCCCAATTAGACAGGTAGGTTGGCCGCATCACTAGATAGGTATACATTCACCCATTAGGTAGATTTATACCGTAGCTCTCCCTACGCCAGTTAGGTAGATAGATTTATAGGCCCCCAATAGGTAGTTATCTAAGATCTCATTAGATAGATAAGTAGGTATAGAGGTCCCCCATTAAGTAGGCAGGAAGGTGCAAAGGCTCCCTATTAGGGAGGAAGGTATTAGCCCTCCCCCACTATGTAGACAGATATATAGGACCCCATTAATGAGGCTGCCTCCCCTACTGGATAGGTATATAGGTCCCCCATTAGGTAGGTGTCCAAGTAGGTATATCAACCACTAAGTAGGTAAGTATATAGGCCCCTCCACTAAGCAGGTAGGTATATTGCCTCACCAATAAATGGGTAGGTAAGTAGGAATAGAGGCCTTCATTTTGGCAGGTAGGTTTAGAGGCCTCCCAGTAGGTACGTAGTTATATAGCCCCAGTAGTTAGGTGTATAGGCACCCCGTAGGTAGTTATATAGGCTCCTTATAGATAGATATATATGTCCCTGGTAGGTAGATCCCCTGTAGGTAGGCCCCCTGTAGATAGGTATATAGGCCCCCCTGTAGGAAAATAAATGGGCCCTCTGATTGTTAAAAAAAATTAAAAGAAAAGATACCTCCCCCGTTTCCTCATTGAGCAGC
The DNA here is from genome assembly GCA_025379985.1 of Phyllomedusa bahiana. Taxonomy (NCBI): domain Eukaryota; kingdom Metazoa; phylum Chordata; class Amphibia; order Anura; family Hylidae; genus Phyllomedusa; species Phyllomedusa bahiana. Next base: position 73,372 of record JAODAL010013879.1, read on the forward strand.
TTGTGCCAGGAACTTGTATCTGGTAAAGGGGTGTGACATAATCATGCCGCCTATACCAGGACACTGCTCCACTGGGCCAAAAGCCTAGGCCGAATGCTTCTGGCTTAAGAAATGCAGCAGCACAGGAGGCATGATGACATTGGTCTCCTAGGCCAATAACCTAAGTTCTAAGCCTAAGTTTTATAACGTATAAGTCATGCACACAATATTAGGCAATAGGAGGAGAGGGTGCTCAGGTGTAAAGGTCGCAACACCAGCACACCAACATTTTTATGCAAGTAGTGATACATTTATTTACAAAGTGAATAGTATTATGCAAGTTTGCTCCATTACATAGAAGCTAATTCGATCCGATTACTGCACAAAATTTAGAATAGGAACAGTATGTGTAGTTAGAGGTATATGTCACTGTGTAACGTTTCGGCCAGCAGGCCTTTCTCAAACTACATCTGAAGTGGGTAATGGTAAGTAGATAATAAGACTTTCGGCCTAGGAGACGTAGTGGCGCAGGAGGTTTGATTATATCGGTACATCACCGCATAACCCTTGCCTGCTGCCCACAGCAGTTGGTGGAGCAGGGAGCTGAAGTTGCTCATACAGTTAAAATCATGACACAGAGCTTGTGGCCCACTAGGAGATTATCAGCTTCCTTGTGGGCCAGATCGAGTCCGCGGTGGTATATTTGTTGGTCCCAGGGCCCACTAAATGATTTCCAATGGGCCAGTCCGACACTGCTTAAACAGTAGATTGAATTTGTTGATCAAAAGCTTTCTAAGTATGAACTGTATTGACTTAAGAAGGAGACCATTAAAATGGTCCTTGGAAGAAACAAAAAGGTTGTCTCCTTACATGGATTGCTTTTTATATTAAAGATCTTGCAAAAACAAATCACTTTGCAATATATGTCCATTAGCAGTGTCCTACCTATACCTAGATATCTCCTCTTGTACAGCTGCATTAGCTCCTCAGGTCACTATAGCTACAGACCTGTTTGATTTCTTCTGATAGGCTGCCAGCACAGACCTGTTGTCTTCAGCAGCTCGTCACTGCAGGCCAGTAGTAGCCATTAAAGCCAGTAAATACTCCACTGAATTAAAAAATGAAACTGAGGAAACAGGACTGAGGTAAGATGAATTAATGTAGTGAGACAACTCCTTTAACCCCTTAACGACCCTGGACGTATGAGTATGTCCCAGGGTCGCTAAGGGGCTTTGCGGCGGGATGGCTCCGTGACCCCACCACACAGCCGGCGGGTGTTAGCGCCTGATCGCAGCTAACACCTGTCAGTTACAGCGCAGAGGGGAGGGGGCGGCGCTGCCCGAGCTGTTTAACCCTTTAGATGCCACGCAAAGATGGCTGCGGCGTCTAAATGAATGAAAATCGGTGCCGCTCACCGTTCTTCATTGCGATCGGAGTCCCTGCAGTGTAACTGCGGGGATCCGATGCTTGGACATGGCAGTGGGAAGCCTTTTGAAGGCTCCCATTGCTGCCATGTTCCCTTTGCCCCACTTCTGGCTCCAGGCAGGAAGTGGGGAAACCGCCATCTTGGTACAGCTATCTTGGTACAGCATGGTCTATTCTGTGTTAACAATTACGGCCCCTATTGGTGAAGCACCCTAGGGGGACTCAATGTTAAAGTAAAAAAAAAATAAAGTTTTAAAGCACAAAAAAAATATTAAAAGTTCAAATCACCCCCTTTCCCCATTTTGCAAATAAATACAATAAAATAATAAAAAAGTTACACAAATTTGGTATCGGCGCGTCCAAAAAATTCCGATCTATGAAAATATAACATCATTTATCCTGTACGCTGAACATTGTAGAAGAAAAAAAATTCCAAACGGCAAAATTGTGTTTTTGGTCATTTTACGTTGCATAAAAATCAGAATAAAAGTGATCTGAAGTACGCTTCAACCCGCAAAAAATGCTGCTTCACTGAAGTCTGTAGGTGTTAGTACAAAAAAGTTATTGGTCGCACAAAATGGCGCCGTGACGCAAATTCCAAAAATAGTAAATGTTTGGAATTTTTTTTACGGTACCAAAACATAAGGGGAACCCTACATGTTTGGTATTGGCGGATGCATATCAACCTTTCAAATACAGAAAACACATCATTTTTACCAAAGATTGAACGACGTAAAAGCAAAAACCCCACAAATTTGGTGCAAGTACGTTTTTTTCACAATTTGTCCCACTTGGAATTTTTTTGCGGTTCCCCAGGATATTCTATGGTAATATGAGTATAACCATTAGAAAGTACATCTTGTCCCGCAAAATAAAAGCCCTCAGAGGTCTACGTAGGTGGAAGAATAAAAAAGTTATGGCTCTGGGAAGGCGAGGAGGGAAAAATGAACGTGTCAACAAAAAAAAATCACAAGGTCCTTAAGGGATTAAGGTAGTAGGGAGGGAAGCATGTTACAGAAACTGTGCTTTGTACTGGCTGTGAGAGGGGAGATAGAGTGACTGGGTTGAGCTTATTTGCTCAAAGCACACAGCATAAAACGTAGGTCCTGTGTATTAGTGTGACCTCTTTGATATTCTCATATTTTCTTCTTTGTATTGATGGTGAAAATAGTTAAAGAAAAAGCTGCAAATGATAAAAGATAATTTTGAGCTGCAAAATGGATGTAATATCTCAAATAATGTGAAATGGGTACATTGGACGGTTTCCATCAACTGTACAATTGCATTAACTAGATTTGGACTTTGCTAAATGCAATTGTATGGAGAGTTTATTAAAAATATCTGGTCATTCAGCACAGTATCAATATCGTTACATTTCTCTTTATTGCAAAGTGCCCAATAAAAAAAAGGAAACAATTCCTTCTGGTTCTATGCTCCTCGCTGTGCAGACTTTCTTTATACACTGCATTAATAATGTCTACAGAAAGAAGTCCATGTTCTGTAATTTGTCATCACAGCAAAAGAGACTTACAATTACCCTTACTTTATCCTTGCTGCTTCTAATTTCACAGATTTTTTACTCTGTACATCAGAACATCAAGTGGAATTCTCCCCGAGCTCTTGTGTCTTTCAAACCAAACAATGTTGTATAACAGAATTTGCCAGTTTTATGCAATTTATTACAAAATTATGAAATTTGCATATAAAACTTGACTTGCACTTATTATAGAAAAAAAATAGAGGACTAGCAATACCTTAGAGTTCTAGTTAATTTAAGTATTGGAGCCATGTAGTTTACAGAAGGTACTAACGAGTTCAGAAAACCGAATTTCTCAGTTCAGGATTCTCATCTTTTTTCTAGTTTGGGAAGTGACTACAAACAGTGTCTCTAACTTTGGATGATCGGTCATGTTCTTCAGTACACATGCAGCCCTGTCATTAGAATGAACACTGTAATGTTAAATTTCCCCTGTGGTGGTGCTGTGGGTTAAGTTTTGGGACGTTTACCCATCTTCCCAAGCAGGCCCATTTTATTTTTCCATAGCACACTGGTTTGAATGCTATAACACTTTTCTGCTCTCGGTTATTGTACTAATTTTTTCAAATTTTTCCATGATACATTAGGCTTTATTTTTTTTTGTCATTTTTACATTAGTTGTTTGGTTTTTTTTAATATGAGGGAAGGTAGTAAAAAAAAAAAAAGAAATCGTTTTTCACATTTTTTTACTTAATTATTAATGTTTAAAAGCAAAAGTGGCTGTAATAGTTGCTAGGGACCCAAAACATCTGGGGCCCGGGCTCTTTTTTCCAGTTGAGCTGTGTTCACAAAGCATTTTTTACGCCACATTGTAAACTGCGGCATGTGTTTTTATAGAGGAAAAAACTTATGTTCCTGTCATTAATTTTATGCATATTCCACATAATAGTGCATCTCAAAAAATTTGAATATTACCGAAAAGATAATTGATATCAATAACTTAAGTGAAATAGAAAAAAACATATTGTATAGACTCATTACAGTATCAATTACATGGTTTAATATAATATATTTGTGAGCCCTATAACAAATAGAAAGATAGTCCTGGAAAACCCCTTTAGTTTTCGAAGATATTCTAACTTTTTGAGATGCACTAGTAGATCCTGTCCATCACCTCAGCAGTCACTGTACAATGAAAATCAATGATGACAAATTTGCTTTTTCAAAAACGCTCCCCTACATATGAATGTAATAAGTTATAAATAACAGTCATCAAATAATACACCTGTACATGGAGAATATGTACCATACGAATCATTGTTACTAAAAAAAACTCCTACAAAACCAAGACCCAAAACGATTACTACTTAAGGCTCAAATAACCCTGCCAGACCATGGCCAATCACAACCCCCACATGTGACTATCAGCTGTACACGGGCTCTGAAAACATATACCACCGCCATACAGTGACCATATAGTGGTAGATACTAGTTGTATGTAGATGCTCAGCAGAAATATAAGTGATTACACTGCAGTTACATTTAGTGACTCATAGGAGATGTCTTTTCTGATCAAAGTCGTTCACTTTCTCTTCTCTATCCCATCCGGCCCAGACCACCATGATGACTTCTCCTGGTCATGACTCGCCTCTGAGGAATTTACCACAGAAACATTTTAGAATCCTCACTTTTCCAGCACCTATATACAGAGCCGTCTTAAGAGCATTATGGGCCCCTGGGCAGAGCTGTCCACTTGGCCCCTCAAACCACTCACAAAAATATATACATTATCGATTAACTTACATTTATTATTTGTACTTGTAGATTGTAAGCCCTCGCGGGTAGGGTCCTCTCTCCCTCTGTCGTGCCAATTGTCATTATCACTTATCACTGTAATCGTTTGACTTATGTTATGTATGTAACCCCCTCGAATGTACAGCGCCCTGGAATCAATGGTGCTTTAAAATAAATAATAATAATAATAATAACAAACTATGTTCAAAAGCACAAGGGTATGTTACATGGAGTGTTGGGTCCGTGTGAACATATGCTTTTGGATGCGTGTTTGGGTCCGTCTAGACGCATCTAACAATGAGCAATGTGATTTTACACTGCTTGCAATGTGAATCATGTATTAGCGTTCACATGAGTGATCGCCGATGCGTGTTTACTTGCATCTTTTTGATCCGTTCCAAGAATTGACATGTGAATTCTTGATCCGTTTGATGCAGCAAACACCCTATTTAAAACAATAAGGTGCACTCCTGCTGCAGCCAAAATGCATCCAAACATGCACCTACGTGTTGGATGTGTTTTGAATCCGATTGACAGTGTGTTTTTGGATGCGATTTTCGGATCCAAAAACGCTGTGTGAACATATCTTTATGATCACGGAATTTCAACAGCGCTACCAACGTGTTTGTTCACACGGCATGTTGGGTCCATGTGAACATACGTTCTTGCGTGTTTGGGTTAAACGGACCCAAACACGTATCTTACAATGAGCAGTGTGATTTTACACTGCTCGCAATGTAAAACACATTCAAACAAGTGATTTCCGATGCGTGTTTACATTGTGTCTTTCGGATCCGTTCCAAGAATTGTCATGTGAATTCTTGGTCCGAAAGACGCAGCAGGAGCGCTATAAAAAACTATAGGGAGCAATCCAGCTGCATCCAAACACGCAGCTGCATGTTGGATCCGATCGACGCTACGTTTTTGGATGTGATTTTCAGGTCCAACATGGACCTGAAATCATATCCAGAAACGCTGTGTGAATATACCCTTGCAAAGTAATCCATGGCAGTCCAGCACTCGTACACACAAGATATCAAGTGTTATGAAGAAGGTACACTCTTTATTGAAGAAAAAACTATAAAATCATGGTAAAAACATCAAAAAAAACACTGCAAGTTGATGCGTTTCAGGCTTATCCTTCAGCCCTTAGTCATAATATGTTCACAGTGATACCACACTTCAATAGATATCCACCCACAAACCAATTACTTGTTACACCTGAAATTTAACCCTCTGTATACCTCATAAAAAAGAGAGAGATAGATACAAAACAGGTTACAAGTAAAACAAACTATTATAAGCAAATGCATAAAAACATGAATGCATATGTTGCTACACAAACACAGGATCACTTAAATGCACGTAAATGTTAATATAAATAAAGGAAATAAGTCTTATAGTATTCATGTCTGAAACGCGTCAACTTGCGTTTTTTTTAATGTTTTTACAATGATTTTATAGTTTTTTCTTCAATAAAGAGTGTACCTTTTTCATAACACTTGATATCCAGTGTGTACGAGTCCTGGACTGCCATGGATTACTTTTCATTCACCATTTCATCTCCAGCCACATGATTTCCGTTGCACCATACCAGGAATAGGAGGACTCACGTACCCTGTTTTTCCCGAGGTATCTGGTGAGCTGTGTTCACACTTTTTCATTTACTTGTGAATATACCCTTACAAATGGTTTTCTGACTTGAAAACCGTCTGTAAATTGACAGTAATCTTTTACATTGCTTTAAATACAAAATCTGTTCAGCAGTCCCCACTTGGTGGATTTTCCGCCAAAGGCTTTTTGACCCCGCCGGCGTTACTATAAACTTACAACATGTTAATTTTTCTGCTTGTTTTTTGGGCAGAACATGAACATGTAGGTAGGGGGACGGCTTGAATCCACAAATCCTGGACAAATCCATCCCGCTACGTGCCAAAAAAGACAAATTACTGGTCAGAAAATCCGCCCGGTATTTTGTCTTTGCCGTGTAAACGCTCCCTAATGGTATGTTAAACTGTTCCATAAAAAAAGAGTCAGAGTGCACGTAATGCTTCTGTGTTATCTACAAAAGAATGCGAGTGAAAGAGAGGAAAAAGGTACCAAAGTAAAGAAGGTGGAAGAGAGGTAAGAAAAAGGATGGAGAAGAGGAAGGAGGAATTTATGAGGTCCATTTTGATCTGCCCTCCCCCACACATGAAGACATTATCTTTCCTATCTGGACAGTCAGGAAATTAACTAAATTGTATGTATTTTTTTTCTTGCTGTACGGTGCACACGTCACTGACCTGTTCAAAAAATAGTTTGCAGGGGCCAGTAATTTTCTTAAAACTCTATTTATTTAAACATGTTCCTTAGAAACACATAACTTTTTTGTGCAATACATATGCTACTTGCAGTTAGAAGACCGACATCAATAGCAGCCAGTAATAAGTCCAAGCCTCCTCCCTGACCTTCACAGCAGTAGCCAGGAATAGTGAAGCTCTGCATGTCAGCCATTCTGCCCTGCCTGTTATTTATGGGTGCAGGTGACAGGAGTGGGCAAGGGATTGGATATATGGGGTGAAGGTCAGATCAGAATCTAGTATAACCCTGAGACAGCGGGCCTGCTGCCTAGGAGAAATGGTGGTACCACATACTGAAACAGAAATAGCAGGGGGGGGGGGAGGTTGGTTACTAGATGGTGGAAAGACAAGAAGTTCAGGTAATAGGGCCCCCAGTACATATGGGTAGGTAATAGGGCCCGCAGTACACATAGGTACGTAATAGGGTCCAAAGTAAAGGTAGGCAGGTAATAGGGCTCCCAGCATAGGTAGGTAATAGGACCCCCAGTATAGATAGGCAGGTAATAGGCCCCCCAGTAGAGCTAGGTAGGTAATAGGAACGCCAGTATAGGCAAGTAATAGGGCCCCCAGTATACTGTAGGTAGGTAATAGGGCCCCGTTTATTGCTGGCAGGTTTGGCCGATTTTTAGTTTTAGGGGAATTGGCCCCCAGTTATGTACGGTGTAGGGCCCTGTTATTGCTTCATTTTGGCCCCCTTTGTTATCTAGGCTTTTGGGCCCCCATTTTTTAAAGCTTTTAATTTTTATGGCCCCCAGAAACTGGGGGTTTTATTAAAAAGGCCCCGTTACGCTGGAAATTTATTTTGGCCCCCAGTAATGTGGTATTTATCCCCCTTTAAGCTTAATTTATTCTTTCCGTTAAAGCTAAAAATTATATGGCCCCCATTTTCCTTAATTTAAAAAATAAAAAAATTCCCATTTTACATTTGTCCTTGAAGTCTGTTGTTTTTAAACGGGCGGCTTGAAATTTCACGTGGGGCAATACGCCGTCCGGTCTGGTAGCCGGGGGGGTGCGTCATGGGGTTTCCCTAAGCAAAAGCCTTCGGCGTGGCTTGGAGGGGGGGGTTTGGGGGCCCCACGGTTTTGTTTTTCTGGGCTTGTGCCCCGAATAAAACCGACTAGCGACTCCCCTGGGTAATAGTGTCACTTTTTCATCATGGACATTTATACATTGGTGATATAAAGTTTAAGGGTAGTCAAGGATGGGGCTAAAAGTTGCTGTTAGTATTTATTTTAAAAATATTTTATTGTGTTTTTTTACTTTGTTTTAAATATTGTGGCCCCCATAAGGTCAGAAAAAGACCTTTGGAAGCCATTTTGATATCACTTTTTTTTTTTTGTCTTGATTTGTATTATCCCCAATTACAGGGGAAATCCAGGGAAAATACATACCCAGCACTGTCTGCAGAGCTGTTTTTAGTTTGATAAGACCCAGCAGCTCGGGCAGTTACTTACCCCGGTGGTCATGTAAACCACGGGGGGCCGGGGGCAGGAAGCCGCAAAAGCCTTCCCCCCGTTGTGTATGGGTGCTCCTAGGGCTGTATACACAGCATAAAGAAGAAGGGTTTGGGTAGTAAACCCCCTGTTTCTGTGGGGGCCCAGTATCAATGAACCCGGTTTCCCTGCGCAGCCGTTTTTTTTTGTGTACGAGTTTGGTGTTCCAGCGTGTGCGTGAAAAAATGCACCGCCTGGACGTTTATATTCGTCAGGCAGTCAGCAAGTAGTTTAACAGTACTTCTGGGTAAATCCATAGATTACTACTCATCACTGGGGGTCGCAGACTGAAAAGATTTTTGTTTACTTATTTTCCCATCTTTTTTAATCTACCTTTGTTAGTTAGATTAAAAACTTTTTAAACAACAGTAATGTTTTGTGCACACACATGCAAGAATAAAACAGAGCAATCAGCAGGATATTAGCTTCTGAAATTAGAAGGACAAATACTGCAAGCGAAAAGGAAAGAAATTTTGAACAGAAAGGTTGATTGATCTGTGGGACTGTCTCCTAGCAACTGTTCTTAGACGATTAATGACTGCACAGAACAAGAGTCCTGTTCTACCAGCTTGTAACCACTAAAGCGCAGCTATACAAAGTAATCTATACCTATGTTGTACCCGGGCAGATAAGGTTTGCCACAGAAGTGCCTGAGGGAGGGAGCAAAATGCCTTGTTCAGCACTGGATGAATAGCAAAGCAGTAAAGCCGGTTCCAAAACTGGCTTTTATCTGTGAAGTTTGGGCCCTTTCACACGATTAACTGCGGGGGGGCAATTTTGCTGTGGACGGGGGGGCCCCGGGAGCAGGGGGGCAGCACCTTGCCGGCCCCTTAAATATTTATAGCGGGGGGACCCGCCGTTGTTAAATTTCATGTCACTTCTTCCCCGGATTTGCCGGGGGGGAGGGGATGTAATCCCTAGTTCTCTATGAAAAACTGTGGATTCCTTAATACGGGACGTATTTTAGCCCCTATTTTGGGGGCAGTACGCGTGAAACGGGGAAAAAAAGTGCCCAAATTTTAAGCCGCGTGAACATGGCCAACAAAAAAGACTAAAACAATTGGCAATGCCTGACCAATTTCATGACAGCCTCCACGGGTTTTAACTTTTTTTAAAGGTTATGGGAAAAAAAGCTGCTAGTGTCAGCTCTTTTGATATCCCTTTGAAATATTTGCCCTTGCTGTGGACACTTGTGAGGAGGGGAGGGGCAACAAAAACGCCACAGATTTTCAAATTTTAAGTATAAATTTTGGGGTTTGTTTTTTTAAAACAGGAAAAAAATTGATTTTTTACAAATTTTGGGGGGCCCAAATTTTGACCAATTTTTTGATAAACGTTTTGTAAACCCTGGCAATGATTTCTATAAAATGGCTATTTTTGCTTTATATAGGAGGGTGGGCCCCCGAATTTTTCCTTGGGGGCCCAAAGAACCCCCGTTGCACTGTTTGTTATTTTTTTTTAAAGCACCACATTTCGGGGTACTGTCTTTTTTAAAGAATTTTTAATGCATAAGAAAATAATGAAAATAGAAATCCATAAAACAACCCCCAGATGGACGTGGGAGGACCACCCCGCCCCGTGAGGGCTTTCAATCTACAACCCCAATTTCAAAAACACTGGAATGATGTGTAAAATATTAAGTAAACAAGAATGCAGTGCTGTAAATAGAATAGGACAGGGGTATCAAACCCATTTTCCTCAGGGGGGAAAATTTTAGCAAAATTTTGGTTTTCTCTCAAAGGGTGTGGTTTACATGGTATAAAGGTCCAAGATATTCTTTAACTTCCTCATACTTTTTGATGTACCCATATGTACAAATGGTTTCAAGGGTGCATGGAGCGGGCTCTTGTGCCTGAATAAATAGTGCAATTGTCTTTTTTATGTTCCACCCAACATAGAATTTTTGGGTGGTTCCCCAGTACATTATCTTTTATGCTTAATGGCAGCATTACAAAAGTACGTACGTAAATGAAAAGATTATGACTCTGGAAGGCAGGAAGGAAAAAAATTAAAACCAAAATCCAAAAATGACTGCGATCTGAAGATATTAAAGTTGTGTAATAGCCAGCACCTTCCACCTCTTCAGCACCAGGCTTCCTATCTCGGAGAGTAGCTATGGTGTCTGGATAGGGCTGTCAAAGCTTTTCCACCAGGACTGGGAAAAGGTTGTGTGCCCCGGGAAAATAAGCATATGCTCTCCCAAAGTAAAATTTTTGTTCACTCTTTTGCCTACTTGCGGCACCTTTTCTGCCTGGAAGGACTGTTTGCCACTGCTTGCGAGTTGCTAAACAGAGGAGTGTGGAGGTGCGTGCCAGAGCTCTGAAACTGAGGTGAAGCCTGCTTCATGTGCTTGTGTCACTGCCTTTGCCTAGTACTGACTGTGTTCTCTAGGAAAAGTAGAGAGCCAGTCCTTCTGCGTCCAAACCTTACCCATCCCTGGTCACTGTGTCTAAGGTCTTGAAGGCCACATAAAATGACATGCAGTTCAATCCAAGGGCCTTGAGTTTGACTCATGTGGAATAGGGGATGCTACACAATGGTAGACATAGCCTTGTCCCAACTTTTTCGAGATGTATTTCTGCCATCTAAATGGATTAATTCTTTTCAAATGAAAATGGAATGGATTAGTCTTAACTTGCAATTTTCTAATATGTATTTTATGTTCTGTTGTGATTAGAGATTTTCATATCATTGCATTCTTGTTTTTTTTGTTTATTTTTTACATATTACACTGTATCCTAACTTTTTTGAGAACTGGGGGTTGTACAATGGGGGGAGGAAAGAGATGGAAGGTAAGCGAGGGACATCTTTGTACATTTTTGTAGTAGTAGAGGGGTTATTGTAGGCTGTAAGTTATCCTGAAAAGTTGGGTTTTCAGGTTACTTTTAAAACTTTCAAAGATGCAGGACGGTCAGATGTGATGGAGGATCCAAAGGAGAAATCTTGGAGTCGGTTGTGTGAAAACAGACATGAGTAGAGCAGAGAGAGACATCCTGTAAAGATCGGAGATTGCATGATGGGAGGTATTACGAGTTCAAGGCAGTCGTATATGGGGGGACAGCTTATGGACATCTTTATATGTCATGGTCAAAAGCATGAACTGAATTTTCTGTGCAGTGGATTGCCAGTGAAAGGATAGGTAGAGGGGAGAGACAGATGAGTAATAATAGGAGAAGTGGATTCACTAGGCAGCAGAGTTGAAGTTGGATTTGAGGGCAGTAAGAGTGTTAGGAGAATACAGAGAAGGATGTTGAAGTAGTCTTGGCGGGAGAAGATGAGGTGACGTAACACACAATCTACCCCTACATGGTACTGTCAGAACTGAATTCTGTATGCAGTGATCTCTTGAGTTAACTAAACAAGATACACAGATCAGTAGAGAGTTAAAAGAACAATAGGATGAAGCATTTCCCATGTCACTTACAAAAAGGCATAGACATAACCCTTGGATACTGGGGAAAAAAGTTCATTATTTACCTGTCAAAATGTACGTACATTTGGAAATTATCTTGGTGGTTGCTGTCTATTATATTTGCTACAATTCTTGAAGGGGTTGTCTAAGCTTTAAAAACCCATTGCTATACAAAACATTAGGGAACCTTGTGTTAATAGTAGGGGTATAATGTTCATTTAGTGGGCATATTGGAGAGCTGTTACAAAGTGCATTTTGCTATGTAGGGAAACAAAATACTAGTTTTAGCCAAAAATTACTGAACACTGAACGCCCTAACAGAGGGACATGTCAAGATCATTTTTTTTTTTTTTTGTGGAGATTGTTCAAAGATGCGAACCCCTTTAAGGCCTTGTTTACGTGCACTGCGGCTTTGTAACAAAAGCAACAATGTTCTGAAGCATCTGTTGCAGCATGGACACCAGCAATGGTTGACTGACCCTATGATCCACTAAGATGTTTAACATTTAACTAGGAAAAACAGCACTCCATGAAGCAATATTTTATGATAAACAGAACATAGCTTTACATGTATGCTGGCATCTACATACAATGAAGAAATCAAGTAAACACTTTGGGATTTTCATGATGTTACAATTTTCTTAACATGTCTATGAATGACATTTGTGTCAAATAAAGGAACTTCAAAATATTTTAATGGAAAAATCTCTGGATTAATAATCCAGTTTCCTACCAGTGTTTTACATACTTTTGTTTCAGAGTATGCTTATTTTTGCATTAATTGTAATAGGTAATATCCTATCATTAAAATTATGTAATGTCCAAACGAATTTACTCCTCAATGGCATCAACGTGATTACTACATTTTCTTGCATGTATAACTGTAGTGACATGTTCATTCCTACAAAGAATGGGCCCTGTTTTTTACCTGCACATCTTCCAAATCAGTATAAACCACCCAATAAGTCTATATATTCCTTATGCTTGATAAAGAGGGTGTTTCCCTCGAAACCTAGCAGACATGCTACAGAGGAAGGATCATGGCAGCTAATGCTCCTAAGAGGCTAAAGGTTAAGAATTGACTGCTCCACACAGGACAGAACAGTAAGGATGTTCTTACTTATATACCATAATCTTGATTGAAGTGATTTATACTGTGTTCAGAATACATTTTGAAAATTGGGAGAATAAACACGAATGTTTTAAAGAAATTATTGGCAAGTAAATACTTTGCGATTGAATGCTGCATAAGGAATATATAGACTTATTGGGGGGGTTTATACTGATTTGGAAGATATATAGCGGAGAGGGACCTCCGAACACCACCAGTACACAGTATATAAATTTAAGTGCTCTCAAAATATAGTAGATTTTACCTGCACATGTCACATTGCACCCAATTGAAAGTAAAAGAGGCATTACAACTTTAGGACACTTACACGCTGACTAATAGCGACATACAAATAAGGGTACGAATAAGGGAACTCATTTGGATATCTATATCTTTTAATGGAAATATAAATAAGAAAGTTTTTGATTTATTTTAAGAAATGGTGCTGGCTACTAGACTTTTTAAACCCTTTTCTTGTTCCTATTAGGGACATGGGAGGAGGAGAACCTAGGAAACATGATGATGTCATTACACAGAAATGTAACTTGAAAATGGAAACCCAGAGATCAAACTGCAACTCCATGGGGTGATACAGACTGATGAATAGGGACTTAGGAGGAGGAGAACCTAGGAAATGGGATGATGTCATTACACAGACTTGTAATTTGAGAATAGACATTAGACTGCAACTCCAAAAGATAATAGGTTTTACATACATTTCCTGGTTTTACATAGACATTGACTGGTCTGGATGGATATTGCTGAACTTGTGAACATTTAGGGGGAGATGTCAGAAAAGTGGCATTTCCACGCCAGTTTTAGGCGCATTAAATCAGTGTAAAGTGCACCTGAAAGTCTGATCCTTCCAAAAACCTGGCGTCAGGTATACCTTGCATAGAAAACTTAATGCGCCTTAAAAGGCGCATTGCGCCTAAAAAGGTGAATTGCGACACAAAAGGCGCATTGCACAACTCGCGGCATGTAGCATACCATTGGTAGTATATGTAATGTGCCTATCGAGGCACATTGCCCGACGGAGGCGCATAACATATGTAATGCGCCTCAATAGGCGCATTGCGCAACGGGAGCGCACAACGCACCATATTTAGGCGCATTACAAAGTGTCTTGTCTGGTGTATAATTCGCCTAGTTTTAGTGTACAACAGTTCATTTACAACAAGAATATGGCGTCAAAAGTGGTTTTGGTTCAAAATAGACAAAAAACTGGCGTTGGCGTGTTGGGACATGTCGCACTTAGATTTCCCACACTTGTAGATTCTGGATCAGAGTTCATATTTTTGACTCTTGAAAGGGTAGTCCAGCCAAAGTATACATCTCCTACCAATGGATAGGTGATAAATGCTTGATCTGTGGTAGAACAACCACATGGACCCCCCACTATTTGTTAGAGTGGGGGGGAGCACTGGAAAAGACAATGGCTTGGAGGAGTTTAACCCGTTAACGACCGCCCACCTTCTTTTGGCGTCAGCTGGTGCGGGTCGTTCGTCTACAGCGACGTCTTTTGGCGCTGCAGACATTGGGGTTTGCAGCGCCCATGCGCCGCAGCTGCGCTGAAATCGGGACTGTACTACACAGCCCTGATCCCAGAGCATCTTCTGCGAGCATCAGGGAGCAGAGGAAATCTCTGCATCCCGGTGCTTTAACCCTTTGATTGCGGCGGTGCGTTACCACAGCACAATCAAAGGGTTTCCCTGCTCTGTCGGGTGATCGGAACACCCGGTGACCCGTCAGAGCCCGGGGAACGGCTGCACACTCAGCCCTGGGGACCTAGATTGTCCCCAGAGCTGTCTGTGTATGAAGCCAGTGACCAGGACACACTGTGTGCTGTCCTGATCACCACCTGTGTCAGACTGACACAAATTATAATGTATTAGCATATATGAATATGCTAATTCATTACTAAGTGTTAAAAAAAAAAAGTAAAACAGTTCTCCCTTCATGGAATTAAAGAAAAAAGTAAAAATCATAAAAAATTTAAAAAATGAATAAAAAAATAAATAATAAAATAAAAATAAATATTTAATAAAAAAATAATTGTGCATACATTACACAAAAAAACCCTACACATATTAGGTATCCACATGACCGTTATAACCTGGAGAATTAATTTAACACGTTATTAAGTGTGAAATGGGAATCGGTGTAAAAAAAAAAGTAAAATAACAAAATAATTTTTTTAAATATAAAAAATTCTGCAATATTTGAGTGAACTTAAACTATTCCCCCATAAAGTACAACTTGTGTCGAATAAAATGAGGCCTCAAACAAATGCATTATTGAAAAATTAAAAATGTTACAACTGTTGAAACGCAAGGCGGCAAAAACTAAAAAAATGTTCAGTTCATTAACTACTTTTCAGGCCGGGGGCTTAAGGGGTTAAAATAATTAGTAGTTGAGTTGCATCATCCAAAGTTTATGACACTGGCAGAAACATCTGAACATAACGTTGTTGATCAAGTAGATATGCAATAAATGCTTCTGGGTGGTTTACTCCTTTTATAGCAAACTTACATTCAGAATGAACACTTTGAATATGAAATATTAATTAAACAAGCAAAAAGGAGGCACACCCCTTCATGTAATCGTTTGAGCTGCTGATGTACAGGAATAGAATTAAACACGTCCACACCGTAGCTCAGAGGCACATGGACCATGGGTTCTACAAAGGGTGGGTCGCTAAGATGTATTTATTGTAAGACTGTCAAGATGATTAAATCAGGTGTGGTTATCTATCTTTTATCCACTCCTTATCCAATTAAATGTCTCCTCCGAATTATATTATTATTATTGCTGCCGGCAGCCAGAGCTCCAGAAAACACGACCGACACCTTCCATTTCGGACATGTAATCTGAAGTATAATCACAGTAAATTACATTCCAATAGAACTTTTTTAATCACATGACTATTCTATCACCAAATGATTGGTTAATTGGTGGTCGCTAAGAGACAAGTTATAATTTGCATGTCGTATAAGCTTGCTGATATGTACATTCCCAAACCTCTCCTCTTTATATTGGGGGGGAGGAGGAACCTTAAAAGTGGCTTCTACAGACAATGATCTGCCTCAAGGAAACTGGTTT